>JAKTWR010000081.1:0-37639 GCA_030582415.1 Wickerhamiella vanderwaltii | reverse complement strand
TGTGTGTGTGTGTGGGTGTGTGTGTGTGTGTGTGTGTGTGTGTGTGTGTGTGTGTGTGTGTGTGTGTGTGTGTGTGTCTATGAAGCACGATAACGCTGCAAATTAAATATTTCTTATACCAAAATTTTGTACTGCAGCTGTATGACGCTGTAATGCAACGATATATAGACCAAATACGAGGCACTAGCTACTATTTAAGCGCTCAAGTGTGAATGTAATTATATATCAACTAGGTTCTACTCGCGGTATTGAATCATTTGGATTTACCACGTTGAAATCAAGCAACACGCTAAAAAGTGGATATGTCATGATGCACGGACATCCAATCAATTCAAGAGAGCAAAGTTCCTCGTGAGAGTTAAATTATTTTAAATAGACCTCTTTTGCTTACTTGCTCGTATAATACACTCCCGGCAGTCGCTTCTCACCTTTATCCAGCCACCAACGCGTCGCGTAATTTAGGGCTAGGGTTACAGTAAATTAATACGCGAGCACGTTCCTTGCCATCTTCCAAGTGTGATGGCTCGTAATACGTTGGCTGAACTTGCACGTCTTCGTAAGGAAGGCAAAACGCGTGCTAGCACTTATCAAATTGATGAGGCTGACGATGGCTATGACACCGTCGATTCACACCAGTATGAGTCGATTCAGCGGAAACGGATGCTTGAAGATGATTTCGTCGTGGACGATGATGGACAAGGCTATGTGGACGACGGTAATGATGAAACAAATGAGGCATGGGACCACTCTGATTCCGAGGTACCCCTTAAACCGGCAAAGGCTACGAAACCTCAGAACGGCATCACAAGCTTCTTTAAGCGGCCCCGTCAGCAGATCAGCACTCCAGTGCGTAAAAATGAAAATCTTGCAGATGATTTAATCGCTTCCTTTGGATCCTCTTCGCGTAAACGCGCTCCTGTTACTCCAAAGACTCCTACACCATTCCGTAAACCAATGACGATGGACCGACCTAAAATGAAGCCACTACAACCAATTTTACAGGCAGATCCTGTCGACATTGATGATGAAGAACAAGATATTGAAGTTACGCAGGAACCACAGGCCACTCTAGACCCTGAAAACGCCCAAATGTCCGATGAACCTGTGCCAGTGAGAGCAATACATATTACCGAGTTACAGAGCGATCCTCCCAGTAGCCCTATTACACCCAAACGTGAATCAGACCAATCTGCACTTAGCTCTCTCCCTACTCCTCATCAAAGCTCAGATTTAGAATTTGGCCATTATGATCAGAACGTCGTAGTCTTTAGTGAAGGAACTACAAAAAGTGAAACCAACAGTTGTACAGACATGCTTGATTTTTACTTTACTGATTTCAGTGAGGCCAAAGATAAAATAATGCTATTTGGCCGTACATCCAACTCTGCAACTGCTTGTGTCATTGTGGAAGGTCTGTATAGAAACGTGTACATTTTGCCTTCAGAAGGGAAAACTCCGCTTGATGTTCACGGTGAAGTTATTTCAAAAATTCAGGGATGGGCAGAATGTGCTGTTAAGGCCCGCCCTGTTGAGAAGAAGTACTGCTTTGGACTTCCGGGTATTCCCAAGCAGGCAGAGTATCTTCAAGTACAAGTTCCGTTTACAGTGAGTCCTGAAAAACTACAAAACCTAAAGGGTGACTCTATTCGTCATGTTTTCGGTACCAACTCAGGCTTGTTTGAACAAATTTCAGTGTGCAAGAATATCATGGGCCCTGGCTGGCTTAGAGCTGGTAACATCAAGATCTTGCCTCAAACAACATCGTCGTGCGGCATCACAGCTTCTGTTAATTTTGATGATCTCGAAGTAGTCAATGGAAATGCTACTCCAGCAACGCCTAAATTCACTATTATGTCCCTTTCTTTACGAACCTGGCTTAACCCCAAGACTAAGTCGCAGGAGATTGTTTCTTTATCTGCGCGATTCTTTAAAAATGTTGAGCATGACACTCGCACTGCCGCTTCCGAGATTCCCAGTGAGATCGTTACTGGTGTGAGAGCAGTTGGTGACAATTGGCCCATCAAGTTCAAAAGTGTGCTAGCCAAGGACCAAGAGAAGGCCAAATTCAAATCCGTCACCGAGCACCGTAGTGAGCTGGCACTCCTTAACTGGTTCATGACCCAAGTTAAACGGTTCGACCCTGATTTCATCATTGGACACAACCTTGAGAATATCCACTTTGGCATTTTATTTGAACGACTCCGAGCACTCGACATCAAAAACTGGTCATTCATGGGCCGGCGTGGTCGTAATAGCACTATGCCTTCTCGTGTTGATCGCTTCTCTCACAAGGAATGGATTGCTGGCCGTCTTTACTGCGATTTGAGCAATGATATGGGAAAGAGTGTTACTTCAAAATGCGATAGTTGGAGCCTTAGTGAAATGTGCAAACTCTATCTCGATTATGACCGCCAAGATATTGACTTTGACGTGTCCAAAAGTGTATGGGACTATAAAGACCCAAGCGGCCTCGGACTCCTGAAGATTATTCGCCAAAACGAGCTTGATACTTTACTTGTGGCTTCCCTTGTTCTTAAAATTCAGTTGTTGCCGCTTTCCAAAGTTCTTACGGACCTGGCTGGTAATAGTTGGGCTAGGACCCTAAGTGGCTCGCGTGTTGATCGTAATGAGTATATCTTGTTACATGAGTTTACAAAGAAGGGATATATTGTTCCTGACCATTCAAGGGCAAAATCTGATGGTCAGTTTGGCCGTACCAAGGCTAAGTACTCAGGTGGTCTTGTGCTTGATCCTAAAAAGGGCCTATACCGTAGTATGGTGCTTGTCATGGATTTCAACAGCTTGTATCCTTCAATTATTCAAGAATTCAACATTTGCTTCACTACAGTTGATACTCAGACTGTGTGCGAAGGAGAAGACTTGCCTGAGCTGCCTGAAAAGTCTGAAAAACTTGGAATCTTTCCTGGTCTCATTCAATCTCTGGTCCAGCGCCGTCGTGAAGTCAAAAAGCTCATGAAAAGCCCCAATGTTACTGAAGCGGAGATCAAGCAGTTTGATATTCGCCAGCAGGCTCTCAAGCTCACTGCTAACTCAATGTACGGTTGTCTCGGATACCCTCAATCGCGGTTTTATGCGGTGGAACTCGCTAAACTCACTACCTTTAAAGGCCGTGAAATCCTTCAATCGACGAAAAACTTGGCGGAAAGCAATGGCCTCGACGTTTTATACGGTGATACCGATTCAGTTATGATCAACACCAACGAGTACGAATATAAAAAGGCTATTGATATTGGTAACAAGTTCAAATCCAAAGTCAATTCTTGTTATCGCTTATTGGAGATTGATATTGATAATGTATTTAGCGCCCTGCTCCTCAATGCCAAGAAGAAATATGCCGCTGTTAACGTCTCAATGGATAAAGGTGAGCTCAAGTCGAGTTTAGAGGTGAAGGGACTTGATCTGAGACGCCGTGAATACAGTAAATTGAGTAAGGACGCTTCGATGAAAGCACTCAAGTTAATTCTTGAAAGTCCAGATCTTTCTGAAGCCATTTCAGAGCTTTATCAATACCTTGAATCTCTGGGCAATCTCGTTCGATCCTCAAAACTACCTGTACATGAGTTTTTAATCCGCAACAAACTTGGTAAAGACCCTAAAGCGTATGGTGAAGAGGAGTCGAGGCGAATCCCTCAAGTCGCATTGGCATTACGGCTTCTTTCTCAGGGTGAGATTATCAAGGTTGACGATATCATTTCGTTTGTAGTAATTGCTGGAGAAGGTACTGTAGCAGATCGGGCCCGTACGATTGCTCAATATAAAAAGGAAAATGCTAGTCTCGATGCCGAGTATTATTTGACTCACCAGCTGTTCCCACCGCTTGAGCGTATTTGTGCAAATATTGAAGGGTTTGATAACGTCTCTCTTGCTGGGCACCTAGGCATTGACGCGAAAAAACACCGTATTACTGCATCTACAGCACCAAGTCAAAATGATTGTTACGCAGCATTCGAAACCACTGTTGCTGATGCTGAGCGATTCAAGGATTGCAGCCCATTGAAATTCAAGTGCCCGCGTGCTGACTGCCAGCATGAATATGAATACAGGGGAGTCCAAGATTTGACGGCTCGTGGTATAGAGTGCTCCAAATGCCATTTGCCTCTTAGCGCACTGGCCCTTAGCAGTCAAATCCAACAACAAGTAACTGCCCAAATACGAGAATATTATGCTGGGTCGACCGTATGCAGCGAGTGCAAACAAGAAACCCGGCAGCTCACAGTAATTGGCCGCAACTGTCTGTCCCAAAATGGACGATGCCCTGGTCGTGTGCAACACAAATATACGAGCAAACAACTCTATGCACAACTCAGCTACTATTTGACAATATTGGATATGTCCCGCGAGTCAAATGACGAGGAGGCAAAACTAAAGATCTTGATGGTCCAAAATTCTGATCGTCTTGAACCAGCAAAGCGGCTCGTAACGCGGTACCTTAATCATAGTGCCCGTCGTATTGTAGACCTCAAGAGTCTATTCGATCTATTGTAGCCGAGTCCGGTATAATACTGTATGACTATAACACTTTCTATTTAATAAATTACTTACCTCCATGCCGAATAATCCTCCTCCCATTGTGATGAGTTGACTTGAAACTCCCCAATCTGGTTAGCTGCCTCTAAGGGGGACAAAAACCCAGTAGGGGGTTGCTCGGGAGTACCGATACGGTGCAAATACTCTTCAAGCGGCTCGGCGGGTTGCTGACCGCCAACTGGGTCTTGCAGTTTATTGGGAGTGTCTTGCTCTATAGATTCAAGCTCCCGTTCCCGTTCCCGTTCCCGTTGAAGCTCACGCTCTTCGTAGATTGGCGCCTTAACTTCCACCTGCTTGACTTGGGGACCAGCCCATTCCTCATCGTTGCCGGTGGTTTTGGACGACACTATCGCATTGTCTTTGACAATTGCGCTTTTATTGCTTAGTTGAACCATCAAATTAAGGAAATTGGATTTGCGCATCTTTTCTGCCACGACATCAGTTGTGGTGGTATTCGATACGGTTGTCAGTACGCTACGCGCGACCTTGTGCAGGTCCTGGCTTTGTGATTCAACCTGGGGGTCCATTTGCGTGGTGATAGCAGACACTCGCGATTCCGCTGCCTTGAATGCACTATCAAAGTCAGAGTCAAGGGCACCAGACAATGGTGACGGTGCTGGCTGTACCCTTGGGGCCTCAGCATACGCAAACCTGGGTGCAAACGATTGCATTGCAGGCGACGACGACCCAGGGAATTGAGATGGTGCGAGGAGCCTTGACTCGAGTGGGTCATGCAGAGGCGATTGAGCTGGTTTTGGCGCCACATTCATGCTACTAAATTGGTGAACCCACTCATCATTTTTAGAACCCATGGCCACATTTATGCCCTGGCGCGCGGTATGCTGAACCTGCGATTGGGCCGCCTGCGACTGCTGAGGATTCCAAGAAAATCCCTGATGGGGAACCGGAGGCGCTTGATGAGCAAACTGGTGAAACTCATCATTCAAGTCGGCTCTCTGTCGGCTACGAAATTCTTGGCCGTAATCCGCAGGCTGTAACACATCACGATGATGTGATTTATCGGTAAATTGCGCGAACTTTTGCCCAGGGTTCGTAGTACACGACATGATGGATGAGTTTTTATTCACGCTTGGGAGTATTTAATTCATGCCGAGCCCGGCGTAAGCACATCCGGCTATAGGGTCAAGTCCATGCACTCCGCATCATGTGATAGACTCGTCAGGGGCTTAGGTGGGTGGCGCTACCGCAATGCAGCCTATTTCTCTCTCTAAATGGCGTTTAAAAAAAAACATTAAACCTGTCTAGAAAACCTATTTAAACTCCCACTCCCGTAGTACATCAGAAAATCTACAACTGACAGTAGGAATAATGTGAGTGCTCTTGACCACCTCACAAAATCTCTTGAGTTCGGTAAAACTGCTGTGCTCACTATATGGGACCTTGCAGATCTGTATGCAGGGCCGTTTAATAGCTTGCGTCTTCATCATCTCGCCATTAAACGGTTTTCTGCTGGAGAAAGTCCATCCTGTAGGGCAAAATGCAATTATCTCTGTATAATGTTTTTTCAAATAACGCCATTGCGCCTCGAGCCGAGCAATAGTGATTTCATGCATTGGGGCTAAATGAACCTGGCATTTGATCCCATTCTCCCGTTCCAATAATGCATCGAGCTCGGGGTCCCCAAAACAATCGAGTATTCGCCGTTTATCTGCCGTGGCCCAAATTTTCGTCCCTAGTGTTTGGGCAATTTTTATCGCTAGTCGCTCCTTGCCAATTGTATATGTTCCAACAATCACAAGAATACGAACTGGTTTGGGCGTAAAGAAAAACGATTTAGCAGGCAGCTTAGTATGGACTTTTTGACAATATTCTGCGCATATGTTAATCACCTCCGTCTGAGCAGGGAACATCCTCGCAGGATCCATGTAGGTAGTGTCCAAGTACAATGTATTAACTCGGTCAGTATATAGTAGCACATTTTCAACCAACTTTGGTGACGCCCTGAAATCTCCTGTGTGTAACACGTTGTTATTGAACAAGATAATCGCGGCCCCGGGGCAATGGTTCGCATCTAGGAATCGCACTTTTATGTTATTAACGGTGTGCTCAACATCAAGTTCCAATGGTTTAATAAATTTGGGATCTACTCCCAATTTCAAAATAACTAGTCGGGCAGTAGTAGGAGTACAATAAATGTCACCACGAGCCCATCGCCTGCCGAGGCCACCATAGTGATCGGAGTGAAAATGAGTGAGGTAGTAGCAAGAAACGTCGAGGTCTCCGTAAGCAAACGCATCAACAGCGACTTTTGAACCACCTATATTCAAGATCTTGAAATATGGGGCTTTTCGTGGCCTTTTGGCGGCACGTGTGGCCGGGGAAACGACCCGCTTGGATGAGCTAGAGGAAGAGTTCAAAGGATGCAATACTGGCCCTTGTACTTCACAAGACATCTCCGCTGGCGACTCCGATTTGACAAATGATTCGTGGGCCACGAGTGAATCTTCGAGCAAGGATGTGGCGCAAGATTCATCCTCCTGCGCTTCTGAATCCTCACTCTCGGCTTGCGACAGCTCTTCCTCAAACTCGTCCTTGGGTTGTTTTACTTCCTGCTCCAATTCCTCCTTGCACTCAGTCAATTTATGGCCCTCGCAAGGCTCGTATGCCCCCTCCTGTTCAGCAGCAGCAATTGGGAGCTCGCTTGGCACAGGCGCCTGTTCCGCGGCCTCCAAGCATATATTAACATGCTCATCACGTTGCCGCAGGTTAAATAACGAAATGTTCAAACAACACAATGGACACTCAACCTTTTCTACCGTCAACTGATGCATTCATAGTTTTAGTCAACAGGACAAATGCGAGGTTCCTACATGGACACCGTGAAGATTAGAGAATATAATTTAAACTATTATAGAATTGGTTATTAGCTGTGTAGGTAGTTGCAATTGACATTTGCCTGTCTACATGAGCAAAGCAGCGGCGCCGAGGCCGAGGGCGACGGCGGGGCCAACAAATGCACCAACATTTGCGGAGGCAACAGGAGCGGGTGCGCTAGGTACCTCGACAGCGGGGGCTGAAGTGGCGGGGGTGCTGGGTGCTTCGGGAGACTTGGAAGGTACCTTGGAAGTCTTGGGAGGAGGAGGAGCGGAAGTTGCAGCAGCAGGAGTGGTAGGGCAGTAAGTAGTGAGAACAGTAGTTGTCTTGGTAACAGTGACACCATTCTCAACAGTAGTGTAGCAGGAAGTGATAGTCTCGGTAACGGTATGAGTAGCAGTGGCAGCAGGCGCAGTACCATTAACGAAGGGACCTACGGAAGCAGGGGTATCAGAGGGGCAGTAAGTGGTAGTAATAGTATCTGTCTTGGTAATAGTGGTACCATTGACTTCAGTAGGATAGCAGGAAGTGATGGTCTCGGTCGTGAAACTAGTAACAGTGGTGTTACTAGCAGCAGCGAGAGCGACAACAGCAGCAGCAACGAAAGAGTACATTTAAAATAAAAGAGTGTAGGGGAGTATAACCACGCAAGTCACGAGAGTTGCGATGCATGCTTTATATACGTGGTTCATGCACGTGTATGTAAGGTCGACTCGACCTCGGAATGCATGTTTATTTGCGGCGCGGCATATGCCTCAATGTAAACAAATCTCCTGTGACCATCCTATGCACAATCGCCCAATCCTGGTGCTGTTTTTATTTATTAATTCCTTTAGGGGCTCACTACTTTGGCGGGCTCTAATGGACACGTCGTTTTGTATTCTCATGCAATGCAGGTGCTTTTGATTGAGGCATAGCGTGGGGTACTGCATCGGTAGCCCGCTTGGCGTAGTTTAAACTAGTTATTACGCGTGTATATACATTAATAGATCTAAGCTGTCAATTCTGCTGAGCTGGTGGTCTCATTAATTACGGCAGCCTCGCAGGTGCCCTGTGAGCGTTTAAAAATGGCAATGTGCATGCATGTTCATGCGGGGCATACGTCCCCTTTGAGTAATCTCTGGCAGACGCCCTGCATAGGGCCACAAGAATACGAGAAAGGCATCATTAAAAGAAGCACAAGAAGAGGCCGACAAGGAGACTTTTTTTTCTGTCAAAATAAAATGCTCGTTTCAACTAGTAGCTACACTGTACACATTACATACACTACGACTGCCAGGATCTGCCAGGATCTGCAGTCCATCAGGATTTTGAAGTGGGGTAGAAATTGTCTAAATACAGAAGTGCGCATAATGGTGCCCTCACAAGCTCGCGGAATTTGGCAAAGTTGAGATGATTTGTTGAGAGAGAATAATCAGTACTTTTTATTTGCCGCTGAGGTTTACTTGGCATGCATATAGCACCCTCATTACTTGTAATTTGTCTGTAGTGTAAAAAAGACCACCCATATTTGGATTGTCGCTGCGCATGTGCAGGATTTTTATCACGCAATGCACGAGCGAAAGGTTTGTAAAAACAAGTGTGGTAAATCTATAAATTCCTACCAAACTGTCTTCACCATCATAACGGCGGCCAAGAGGTCCCTGATGCAATTGCATGCTGAGCAGATGGTAAGGACTTGTTGGCATGGCGATTCAAGGAGGCATCACCGTTTAGGGTACAGAAAACTACTGCATTTCAGTGCCATTGAAGAACAGCCCAGACGACAAATATCGAGCAAGCGGAGGAAACTACATGAGTCAATCTAGTATAAGGCTACATGTGTATGTGCGATAGTTGTCGAGTACACAAAGTAGCTTGGACAAGCTATAAATTCCGCACAGTTGAGGAGACTAACGGGTTCTAAGCCCCCTTTATCAATTGCTATAGCAAATACTCTTCTTTCAAACAGTTAAAACTAACTGGTCAAAACAACAACAACAACCCCCCACGCACAATACACATCCCTTGTGCAGCAGCCTACGAGCTGAACCACCGGGTCTCGCTAGATCAGGTCCCATTAATTTATCGCCACTACAGGCGCCACATGGATCATAGCAGCTCCCTCCCTGACAAACCTGGGCAACCACTCCGCTGACACAGCAATGGACGAAATCAAAATGGAACCGGACGGTGGTGTGCCGGTGTTTTACCCCACCTGGCAACAGTTCAAATCTTTTAAAGAGTTTGTATCCAAAATTGAGCCCCTAGGAATGCAGACAGGTATTGTCAAGATCGTTCCCCCGCGGGAATGGCTCGATACGGTGCCCGCTATCGATGACGAAATAATTAAATCGCAGGTCAAGATCAAATCGCCGATTGAACAGGAAGCTACTGGCACCCAAGGAGTCTTTAGCTTCAACAATATCCTCAAACGTCGCACCTACTCGCTCGAGCAATGGCGCAAGTATTGTGATGCTCATGAATCGCCCAGACCTCGCCATGCGAGGCATATGTCGAGGGATAAAAATCAACAGTTGTGGCAATTTGATGATTCTGAATTTGATAAACAACGATGTAACTATCTCGAAGCATCATACTGGAAAACTCTGGGGTATAATGCCCCAGTATATGGTGCTGATGTTCAAGGCTCGCTGTTCCGTGATCTTGAAGAATGGAACGTTGCAAACCTTGATTCGCTACTCAACCAGCTCCATGTAAAGATCCCCGGTGTTAATAGCTCGTATTTATATTGCGGATCCTGGAAAGCGTCATTTGCGTGGCACCTCGAGGACATGGACCTTCACTCAATTAACTATATTCATTTCGGTGCTCCCAAGCAATGGTACGCGATCCCACAAGCTGACAGGCATCGATTCTACAATGTGATGAAGAGCTTTTGGCCCCGTGACCAACGCAAGTGCAAGGAATTCTTGCGACACAAAAACTATATGGTTTCCCCCAAGGAGCTGGCAAAGGCAGGTGTTCAAGTCAACAAGATTGTACATCGGCAGGGTGAGTTTATGATTACTTTCCCTTATGGATATCATGCTGGATTCAATCTCGGCTATAATGTTGCAGAATCGGTTAACTTCGCTACTGATGCGTGGATTCCAATCGGTAAAATGTCGACTCCGTGTCAATGTGTTGATGATAATGCGTGCTTTGACGTCCGTGTACTTTTGGGCGAGGTCCCAGCACCGGTGTACATGACTCCTCCCGAAGAAGAGGTGGAACACCATACACCTACCTTCAAACGGAAACGAGAAGAACGCAAGCCCAAAAGAACGGGTAAATGCAAGCTATGCCCCCACAAGTGGGAGGGTCACTATTTGCCCAGTGCTACTACTACTACTACTTCTACTGACTCGGCAACCGAAGGAGAAGTTGCTCATGAACTTTGTGCACAGTTTATTCCTGAAACTTGGGTTGAGGATGGTAAAGTGCACGGGCTTGATGCTATTCCCTCTGACCGATTTGCTTTAAGGTGCCTTGAATGCAAGATTGGCACGGGTGCCTGCTTTCAGTGCGATCACCCTACTTGTACAAGGTCGTACCATGCTACTTGCGCTGCCAGTTCAGGTATGATCAGTCAGAATGGCCAGTATATATGTCGTGCCCACCGCCCACGCGCATACCTTGAGCTCGAGAATGATCCATTTACGTACGCGTTTGCATCGGCCCTTATGCCTAGCGATCCCGTGCAATGCCGTACTTTTCAGGATAAGGTGTTTGCTGGTGTGGTAATTGCCAATGATCTCAGCGAAGGAATGCTACTAGTCAATTGTTTCCCTAATTTTGACGACATCGTTGAAGTGTCTCACCAATGGGTTTACCCAGGAAACTTTCAGTGTATATACCGGCCTCCAATTATGCCCAAGCTCAAGCGTAAAAAACAGCCAAAGAAGGAACCCCTTGCTAAAAAACCGGCGGCTCCTGTCTCATCCCCAGCGCTTGCTCCCCCTATTAAGGAATTCAACCCCGAACCTTTCGTACCGCAAAATATGCATTTATATGGTGTGGAGAGCAAAGAAAGTGGCGAGCTCAAATCACCGTTTGTATTTATGGGCGTTCCTTTACCGGCCTGTTTACAGCGCACAACCCCTTTATAAGTTCTTGCAGTGCTACCTGCTGCAAAGCGATTAAGTATTTATTAGATTATGAGATTTTATGCATATACGTAGGGGCATCTAACTTCTGTGGGACTAGAGCCCGTTCGCCTCTCTAAATGGCTCCCATGCTTTGTTTAGAGTAATGAAAACCGTTTCAGAGATCATCTTGACTTGGGTCGATGCCGAGCTGGGAATTTTATCCGGGTGTGTCTTGGCCACAGCTTTCATGTAGACAATGCGGCACTTTTTGGGTGAAACAAGATCAGCACTAGTAACGGGCGTCCATTGACATTCTTTCCACAAAACAGTCTGAATTGTCGATAGCAGAGCACGCAGATCATTCTCTTTGCCAGCTTTCCAAGTATCGATGCGAGCGGTAACACTCTCTTGGAGCTCGGCCCTTTCCTTGTCATTTTGCTCCTGTTTTTTGTTGAGAGAACGAACTTTTTCAACTGCTGCTTTACCTTCAGCAGACTGAGGTCCTGCACCAGTCGTTCCCCAACCTCGTCTCTGGGTCTTTTTCTCGGGTACGGCCTTTGGAGCAGCATCTACTGGTTTTGTGGGCTTATTCTTTATATCGATAGCTGCCTGGCACCGTCGTTTACCATCAAGATGGGTAGGGTGGGAGTACCCGTTGTTAAGAAGCAGCTTCCAGCTTTCAAGTGCTTCCGTATACTTTTCAAGGTGTTCATAGGCCTGAGCCCTCCGCACAATTAGCTTGAGCCATATATCTGACAATTGCTTACCGGCCTCCACTTCTTGGGTATTGTTTCTCCCAACAACCTTCATGTTGATGATATTTAGCGCCTCATTTGTATCTTCAAGGGCTCCGTGCGCGTCACCAACTTTAAGCAGTGCTGCAGAGCGATTAGCCAATAGGATTGTGCGCAGCATATGGCCCTTTGGTACTGATTCAAGAGAGCTTGTAAAGTAAGTAGTGGCACCAGAATAATCACCTCGTTTGAAAGCATCGGTGCCCGCAGTACGAGAAGTAGCCATCATATCGGCCTGTGTACTGGACAAGGCAGTGGCCACAGGTGACGAAGACATTCCCAATAAATCAATTTCCGGTTCAGGAGCCCGCATAGGTGCCGGTTTGGGGCTAGCGACTCGGCTACTTTGGCTAGATCCAACGGCAGACGCCGCATTTGAGCCATCAGCGGAACCGACAGTCGAACTCAATACAGGACTTGCAATACTCGGTGAACCCTGAGGAGTGCTCCTCTGAGCCTGTTTTTCACGAAAAAGCTCGGCACGCGATTTCGGTACGGCGCCAGTAGAAGGAGCAGGCGAGGACGGTTCTCTACGGCGAGTAGGCAATTCGTCATTGAATGTGCGCCTCCGAGCAGGCAGCTCGTCATTGAACGTTTGTTGAACTCTTGGAGCAGCAGTGCCGGTCTGTGATTGAGTGACAGGCGGGGTATTTTCACGTAGCTGTGATTCTTTTTCCATGTAGCGCGCTTGTGACCGCATCCAGGCCGGCTGTCCATCAGCTGATTGGGCCCCATTGCCTTGATATGTATCATAAGTTTTTTGGATCTGTTTACGACCCTTTGACCAGAGGCTCGAAGCAGCAGCAAACATCGAAGCACCGACATCCTGAGCCATTGCCAAGACCTCATCTTGAGAGTGTCCCTTGGGCTTGGGTTTGGGCACGGGGCGGCCCTGTGCCTCTGCCATGAGGTAGTTAATGGCACCCTTGACGCTACCGTCCATTGCCTCGAGGGCACGCGCTGCATCAACATCGGTAAAGCCCATATCAACAAGCTGAGCAACAGCAGAGTCATTCTTAGTGGCTCCTGGTTGACCATGGGGCGAAGGACCCGATTCCATCGGTGTTTGCACACGACTGTGGGGATGGCTCCTAGGCTGGCTTTGAGAGAGGCTTTGGGGCTGAAGCTGACGCTGGGACGGAGCCTGAGGCTTTTCAAATATAGCAAAGGGGTCAGTATTGGTAGGTCCAGTGTTTTGTTTTGGCGGTGCGGACGTAAACACGTCAAAGTCGTCAAGTAGTGAACTGCTAGTAGGTGGTGCATGTGTCGCTGGTTTTGCCACTGGTTTCGTGACTGAGCTGGCAGTGGGTGACGAGAAATCGCCTAACAGGTCGAAATTAGATGCCGGCGCAGGCTTTGTAGTTGTTATCGTATTGAGCGAGCCCCCAAGCGACCCAAGTGAGTCAAGGCCCGACCATTGCTGGCGCTGCGCTGTCTGCTGCTGCGACTTGGAAGTTGCCGCCGCACGTTGACGTTCCGCAAGCGTCATTTTGTCGGGATTTTTCGAGAACTGGCCCAGGCCACCGAATGCGTCCATGATCACTAACAAGGTAAAACTCCCAAAGCTAGTGCCTTTTGCTAGCTAGTGACAGCGACTTAGGGTCTATGTAGGGTCTATGGGTTGAATCGAAAATCAGCTATGAGTGGATAAATAAGGACCGCAATAGGCATTTGGAATAGGCGAGTTGGGGTAAATTATAGAATCATGACAATTCTATCGCCGAAATATGTGACGAAGGCGTTTCCATTTGCGAGGTGGTTGGCATTGAGTTTTATACGAATCAATAGTATTGCGACGAGCCTCTGTTGGCTTTGGAGCAGACCATCTACTTTTGCCAGTAGACAGGTCAACGTAGTAATGCCGTCTAGTCTCGTAATCAACTCGAGAACTCCATCCGGAGGGCAAGTGGATGTCATTCATGATTGCCTTCTCTCAAGAGCCGTGTGTGGATAAAACTTGTCTGCAGGCTGCAGCTATTCAATTAACTAGCGCCTGGCGCCACAGCACACTCTGCATACCCGCCACATATATCTGCAAACCCTACCGAAGCGCCTTTGCCAAGGTCTGCGGGCTCCTGGCTCCAGTTGCAACGGCCAACCGCTTGTTTTTTTTTTTTTTTTTTTCTCGGTTTTATGAGGCTCAAAAAATTCCGGCGACTAGACTAGCTGTCGTTAATTAAATTAACATAACCGAATCTCTCTCATGCTGGTTTCACCACCGTAACTATTCCCGTGAAACATGACATGCACGTACTGCTCAAATGGGACGATGAGTTAATTGATCTACGTGCGTCTACCCGCAGAGCTGTAAGCTGCAGCACATGCTCGCATAGCCGCGCTAGACAGCTTGTTTATAGGCACAATAATGCCGATGCTAAATTAATGCGAAACTACAGTTCTTATATAAATACGGCTGTCAACATTCGTGCTTGCTTTTAGGTTTTCTTTATCAAGGGTTGTTTGGTTGGTTGGTTTGTGTAGACTTTTTTTCTTCGCTTTGGGGGAAAGGGTGCCCATAGGATCACCATTCTGCTTCACCCGTGCCTCGCGAAAACACATAGTCAGCACCGTTGATCGTTGCCACACCGTCTTTGAAAATGAACTTCCACTTATTTTTGACTCGTTGGACTTTTTCGTATAAACAAAGCATTACCATGCCATTATCACCCTCCTCTTCGTCCGAATTGAGATCATCTTCGCTATCATCCAAATCGCTTCCAACCTCTTCGCCATTGCCATCGGCTTGGCTAAGTTTCTCGGCCATTTTCTCGCCAATCATAGCAAAAAGATCCTTTTGGTCAATCACCACCGGAGCACCATCTGTCTGCGGCACCTGAGGAAGTACAAGCCCTGACGGATCTTGCTGTGGAGGCGGCGGCGGAGGGTATTGCTGGTAGTCTTCCTGCTTGAGCATCGGTTGCTGCGGCACGGTTTGTGAGGGTGGAGGAGGCACCGCGGGGTTGCCACCCAACACTGGCATACCTAAATCATAACCTCCGTAATAAACAGGGGCTGCTCCCGAGACGCCCGACCAGCGGTCTCCCATATCCCAGGGCAGGTATGAAGTGACGTGCATTGACGAAAGGCGCTTCTGCCACTCTGCCTTGAGCTGCTGTAAGGTGCTCAGAGGAACTCCGAGGTCTTCAAAGTCCGCCTGCGCCTCACGAATGACTCCATCGATAATGTACTCATAGAGCTTGCCGACACTATTCGACATTTGTAAGTGACTAAGTTTGCGCCCTCGTCTCATCTTGTGACCCCTCTAGGATGCTGACAAGCGTCACGTGAGCTCAGCGGTGCCCCGAGCAATTATAGCGGGCTGTTATGTCGAGTGAGGCCCGGGACAACTTGTGAGGCCTCGCAATGCTGCTTGCATTCCAGTCAAGAATGTTTCGAGTCCAGGTGGGCCGATACTGTCTAGCAGCTATTGGTGCATTCCAGAAGAGGCAACTATGATGGCAGTGTTGTAGAATAAATGCAGCATTCATTAAATAGGAACAGCGTTAATGAGCTTAATTGGGGCCACTAGCAAAGATAATACTGTTATCCCACGACCAGCTCGGTACAAGTAAACACCAGCACTTTTTTCTTGACCATCGCCACGCGACGCGATCACCCCCCCCCCCCCCCCCCCCCTTTGGTACGGGGACTCACATGAATTCACCAGCTATAACGTACCCCAACCTTCACTGCATGATGCATGGGTGTGTCAGGTTCATAGTGAACAAGACACACAAACCATTTGATGCGGGAAGAAAAGAGGTTTAGCTGGCTAGGGAGCGAAATATCTCGTAAATTAACCAAGCTATTTGAGCTTTGGTCGGTGGCCATGCACCGCCCCACTCGCTATTACCCTTACCCCCTCGCCCGGTCGATGCTGTCAAATGGTGTCAGCACCGCTGCTTTTGATGCAATGCATACGCATCAGCAACTCTGTGCCTGGCCAGACTCGAAGAGGAGGGGAATCTACCCAGGAAAAATCAAAACAGCTAGAAGTGGCTACGAAATACTCGTTATTTTAGCTACTGGTTTCTGATAGCAAAACAATTATTACGCTCTGTTGCCCGCTTTTACAAAAGAAGCAGTCATCGACCTTAAATATACACGTGCAGCAAACATCTCGCTTAGCGGCAAAGGATCTATCCTCGGGAAATGCCTAAGCTCGTAGCGGCAAAGTTAGCGGTAATAGATCATCAAATAAGGGAAGTAAAATACGTAAATACTACGCCAGTCTAATAAAAGCATCATTCATACCTCATTCTGGTGTGGCCTTCAACAATGGCCGTTTAGCGCCCATTTTTGCTTATACAATAACCGCTTTTTTCTGTATAAATTGGGACACCTACGCAACTGCCTTCTTTCCCCTCAACCGCATAGTGCAAAATGATTGAACTTAAACTTAAATTTGATCAAGCACGGAAAACTTTTACGTCTCGCGATGTGCTAACGGGCGAAGCGGCCATTAGTTGCTCAAGAAATACAACTGTAACAAGCATTAAACTGAGCTGTATTGGTATGGGACATGTAACTAGTACCCAGACAGGCGGTAAACCTGCTGAAGAAACTTATTGGCATTCAGACTCTACCTTGTTTGAGCCCGAGAATGGCTCTGAAAAGTTGACCTCCGGCACCCACAAATACAAGTTTAGTTTTCAACTACCGGACGACTACTTCCCTGCTTTACCGGCATCATTTGCCTATAAACGTGATGCCAGTGGTAACGGAATTAAGTGGCTTGTACGACTCCAAATTTCATACCCTAAAATCAAGCTTCGTCGCACTCAGTCTGTTGAGAAACCATTTGTGTTCTTTCCCCAATACAACCCAAAGAAATTTACACACGCCATACCATTTGTTACCTATGAATTTGAGCGCCAATTCAAGGGAAACACCCACCAGTATGTGAAGCCAGATAAAGTGGGCCTTCGCTCTAAACTTAAAGCATCAATGTTTGGCAGTAGCAATGACACGACAAAAAAGGAAGTTACAGTATTTTGCAACCTGATTATTGCTAAACAGGGTGTCTCACAGGCGCCGTTTTCTTCCGGCATCAACCTGCAACTCTGGTCATCGCAATCAAACTTTGTGCTACTTGAAGAGATTGTTTTAACGTTATGCGCCACCCAGAACCTAAAATATGCATCTGTCACCGAGGAATCCAAATTTAGGGCCGAGATTGCCCGCTTGACCCCCGAAGGAGGTGAAGTATTGCCGGGTAACAAGGCGGACCCCATAACCCTAACACAGCTTATCAAGGCGCATACAAACGGCCCATTTGTGATCCAGCGCAGTTTACCTGGCACATTTGACTCAAAATATTTCGCTCAATCTTATGTGCTCAAGGTTGAGCTGAAAATAGCTTCATTTTATAACCGCAAGGCACAAGCGACTCTTACTTTTGAAGAGCCAGTCGAGGTCTTGCATATCTGGGTTTGCCCTGATGCAAACACCATCCCCAGCGCCACTTTCCTCCAATCATTGGATGCCCAACTTGGACTTGAAGGGTTTGATGACGAGGATGGCCTGCCTGCATACGATAGTCATGATGGTCCGCCGGACTTTGCATTTGAAGATATCACACCAGTAGTATCACCTATGATGGGCGACTCGTCGTCTACTCCTAATCTTGCACCACTCACTGCCCTTTATCCGCCATCGGTGTCGAATATCCCACACCTAGAGCAGTCGAGTTAGTTTTATCTCATTGGGTTATTTATTCGATATTATAAACAGTTAAATTATTATGCATTTCATAGTGATGATCGAACCAGCGACGCATTGAGCGATTCCTCTCTTTTCGTTTACCAATCGACCTTCTTGGGTCCAAACTTCTTTATGGGAATCAACTGCTCACCTTCGGATTCAAGAAAACTAAACTTGGTAGCACGCACCTTCTCGTACTTGGAAATATCTGCCTCCTTTTGCAAAGTGATTCCGATATCATCAAGACCATTGATAAGACAGTGCTTGCGGAATTCGGCAATATCAAAGTGTTCAATCAAGACTTCACCATCAGTAGTGGTGATACGTTGGTTGGGAAGGTCAATGCTGAAAGATTCGCCCTTTTCGGCAATAGGCATAAGCTTTTCAATAATCTGCTCAGCAGGAACGCGAATTGGCAACAAACCATTCTTGAGCGAGTTGTTGTAGAAAATGTCTCCAAAGCTGGGGGCAATCACACTACGAATGCCAAAGTCAGCAAGAGCCCAAGGAGCATGTTCACGCGAAGAGCCACAGCCAAAGTTGTCACCAGAGACCACCAAGAAGCGGGATTTTGTCCAGGGTTCAACGTTAAGAACAAAGTCGGTGGCCTCCATCTTGCCAGTATCGTTGTTAAGTTGGTTGCGGAACTCGTAAAACAAACCGACAGAAAGGCCAGTGCGTTTGATAGTTTTCAAAAACTGCTTAGGGATTATAGCATCAGTGTCAATGTTAGCCTTGGTGAGAGGAGCGGCAATACCAACTTCGACACCAAACTTGGGGATTCCACTGGAAGTGCTCTCAGCGGGAGCAAGTGCTTCAGCAGCACTTTCAACCTCAGCCTCGGCAGCGTTCTCAGGGTTTTCGGGCAAAGCACTATCGGAAGGAGAAGGAGGTGCAACAGCAGAATCATCGTTTTTGGCCCGCTTGATAGGGGTATCTTCAAGCTCTACGCTAGCTGTGTCGAGTTCCATGTATTGACGGACGTCGCAAAGCTTTCCCGAAATACCAGCAGCGGCGGCCATAGCAGGAGACATGAGGTGGGTACGGCCCAAAGCACCCTGGCGACCTTCAAAGTTACGGTTTGAAGTAGAAGCACAACGCTCACGAGGGGAAAGGATATCAGGGTTCATACCCAAGCACATAGAGCAACCAGGCTCACGCCATTCAAAATCAGCGGCTTCAAAGATCTTATCGAGACCCTCTCGTTCAGCTTGCTTCTTTACAAGACCAGAACCGGGAACAACCATAGCCCGCAATACATTGGAAGCCTTCTTACGGCCCTTTACGATGGCAGCAGCAGCCCGCAAATCTTCAATACGAGAGTTGGTGCACGAGCCAATAAATACCTTGTCAATAGTAACATCTTTAAGGGGAACATTGGCAGTAAGGCCCATATACTCAAGGGCACGTTCAATATCAGCTCTTTTAGAAGGATCAGCGGTAGCAGGGTCAGGAACAGAAGCGGTAATAGGAAGAGCATCCTGAGGTGAGGTACCCCAAGTGACAGTAGGGATAATCTCTTCAGCGTTAATGTGGACATCAATATCAAATTTGGCGTCCTCATCAGAATGCAAGGTATTCCAGTATTGTAGGGCTCTATCCCATTGCTCACCCTTGGGGCACAAAGGACGGCCCTTGATGTACTTGAAAGTAATCTCGTCTGGGGCAATCATACCAGCGCGAGCACCACCTTCAATGGCCATATTACACATTGACATACGTGCTTCCATGCTTAACTCGCGAATAGCTTCACCAGCAAACTCAATAACAGCGCCTGTACCACCAGCAGTGCCAATAACACCGATAATATGAAGAATCAGATCCTTGGAAGTGATACCAGGCAACAACTTGCCATTAACAAGAATGCGCATGTTCTTGGATTTAGACTGCAGCAGAGTTTGGGTTGCCAAAACGTGCTCAACTTCAGAAGTTCCGATACCAAAGGCCAAAGATCCAAATGCACCGTGAGTCGAAGTGTGACTATCACCGCAAACAACGGTGGTACCAGGAAGAGTAAAACCTTGCTCGGGGCCAACAACGTGGACAATACCTTGACGAGAATCGGTCATACCAAAGTAACGAACACCAAAGTCCTTGACATTCTCTTCCAAAGTGACTACTTGGAGCCGTGAGTCGTCTTCTTTAATAAATGATTTCGTGTCCTTAAATTTAAGACGGGAGCTTGTGGGAATATTGTGGTCGACGGTTGCAAGAGTGCAATCAACCCGGCGGACTTTACGGCCAGCATTTTTCAATCCCTCGAATGCTTGGGGAGAAGTTACTTCATGGACCAAGTGACGATCGATATAGATCAAGTAAGTGTTTTCATCTTCTTGAGCCACAACGTGGTCTCTAAACACTTTGTCGTACAGAGTCAATCCCATAGTGTGTTTTGTTTGCTGAGGACGATATTTGGCTAATATACGTCTTGTTTCCCGCCATCGGCGCGATATCGGCCTTACAAATTTCCATGGCAACAGGCCACTGCATGGCACCGCATATGCAGCCAAGATCATTGGTCGGAAGCAAATAAGCGCACAGTAGTTTAATTGACTAAATTAATTTATCAAGTTACATATTTGTAAGACTTTCAGCCTTTTAATGACGATTTTTCACCGAAAATGCCACTTATTTATTGGGTTTTGCCGTTCCGTTTCCGCCCCGGTTACGGAAGTATACCCCACATCCCGCATTCAAGCGTGGCACAATCAATTCACGAAGCAGTAACCAATTTCCACTATGCTGCCTTTGATTTGCTTTAACCCAAATATATTTTTTTCAGCCCATAATTTTTTTGCCTCCATCATTGGCCACATGTTAAAACACAGTCTACGTACGATAACAAGCTAAAAATGCAAATAGGTCCAACTACTAGTTATACAGCATACTTGTGCAAGTTTATCGTCTGAATGAATCAAATAAGCCGTATCTGATCTCCAACCTAGTATGCATGTTATATATATATGTATAAATCTCTTCATTGGTCGTGTACTAGTAGCTAATTGCTTGTACATAGTGAATAGCTCACATAACTGGTGCTATTTGGTAGGTAGGAAAACAATGCGTGAAGAGGAGGGGAAAAGACTAGTATAGATCATCTATATCGTATAAAATAATCTCAATCGACAAACAGATTTCATTCGTCAATTAGAGTAAAGAACTAATCGCCACTAATACAATCCCGGGATAAATCTATACGGGACTTTCTTCTTATATTCAGTCCAATATTCTTTATATTTGGTTGAACATTTCTCTTCATCTCGTTGCTCACGGTGTATGAGGAGGCCTGCAAAGTATGGGACGTAATAATAAGGAATAATGGCATCGAGACATGGCAAGCAATAAGCAATGCCCACAATCCAATCACCAGTATAATTGATGTGCCTAGCAGTACCCCACCAGCCAGAGGTCAACAGTTTGGAGCCAGTAGAAGTCTCTATGAATGTAAGACCTTTGGTGCTGTGATGATTGTTTCTAAATCGAGCCTTCTCATTGTTTGCTGAACGGAAAATCCACAAACCGAACAAGAAAGTGGCAATGATCCCTGCGCTTTTCAAGTAGCCCAAATCTATCGGGTGATCTGCCAAATAACGTGCCTGAACAGTGTAAGTGAATGGTACCAAGCTAATATCACCAAATACTAGCATATATCCAAGGCCATCAGTAGTGATATCAATCATGGATAGAATACCTTCTTCCCACCAAATACCCTCGACAACATAATAAATCTGGAACAAGCAGACAAGGATCATAGAGTCAGTAACGTAACCGAATTTAAGGTACTGGTGATGAGCCATTGCTAAGTTGATAATACTCCAAAGCAATAGACCTGGTCGCATCTCAAGGAACGTCTTGATATCAAAGTGCGTTCCAATGCGAGGGTTCAATTCCCGACCAATAAACCAGTCATAAAAAGGAAGACCAGTGTTACCGCCGAGAGCCAAAAGGCGATCCTTACCATCTTTCTGCGTATATGATCGCAAATAAAGCCATGTGGAGATCACTACCGCGTACAGCATGCTGATATTGGCGAGCTCAACAAGATGGTCGTACACAAACACAAGCTCGGGCATCTTTTTATCTGAAGCAAACCAGCGGCAGAAAAGCAAACTAGCAAGAATTCCCATAACGTTACGGCCATTAAATTTGTACGAAAGGTGTGTTCCATCTCGTAGCTTTGTACCTCGGACATGCTTTCCACCAACGTATTTCTCTGCCAAAACTAGAGCAAAAAACCAATAAGTATATGCATAAAAGGCCTGCCATGATATCCAACTTGATGTTTTTACTTGAGACCATAGATCTGCCCATAAGGAACCACTAAGTGGTAAACTACAACCATTAGCATTACAACCAAAATGGAGAAACTCAATAATAAATGCGAGTCCAAAGGTAATTGTTAATACACCTAAAGTGCCTCCAAATTCCACCTGGAGCGTACGAGGGTTCAATTCAGACATAAAATAAATGTGTCGTCGTTAAGGATGACGCAGCTGCTTTATTATAAGTTTACCAACCCTCCGTATTGTGAAACGGTCGTATAGCAAACGAGTGTGATTTAGTGGGGAAATGGTGGTTAGATTATCATTATGTGGATCTATCCCTGAGGCTGAGCTAGAAATTGCGCTACATACTTTCCATGCCATCAGCGGCATGAAACCGCGAGAGTTTGAAACAACAACGATATTTTGGGAACCCAAATACGAATTCAAACCGGTACTTGAAGCTGGCCAAGTGAACCAGATCGAGCAGTATCGTATTTTGACGAGCTGTAGCGGGATATTTATTTATGAAGATGATTCGCAAGCACCAGGAGATTGGACAATGGAGATCCATGAAGTACCAGAACCAGGAAGGAACCAAAAAACTATTCTACAGCAGATCCTTAAAACGACAGTACAAGAAGGGAACTTGTTCAAGACCGTCGAGAACCTCGGGTACAAATATACAAAACAGTACTGGAAACGAGGATATGAGTTTGTGAGTGGCCATGCGGTGATCCAGCTTACACGAATTTACTATCCTGATTCTTCCGAATTGGCAGATAGTAGCCAGCAATATACATTAATCGTGTGGGTCGATGTGGCCAACCTAACTGACCGGTCAGCGATTGCAATGGCTACAGCGGAGCTAGAAAAGATGCAAAGTGACCTTAAGAGTCTTGTAAGTTTAGAGTTACCGGCCAGGGGACAGTTCGATACTCGAGTTAGAAGATAAATCTCCTGCCAGGCATTGGGTTTGTTATTTTTCGTATATATACGTAGCTATTTATCACGTTTAAGTCATAGAACTCACAAATGCGTTCACGCATTCAATTTTGCCTTGAGCTTCTCGATCTTACGTCTCTTTTTGTTGAGAGCATCCTCACGAGCAGCCTTTTTATCGTTGCTGTGCTGCATCTTGGCGTACAATTTGCGCTGCTTGCTAGTCATCATAATCTTGCGAAGCTCCTTCTCCTCGTCTTCAGCAGAAACTGCCTTAGCTTTGCGTTTCTTGGATTGAGGTGCCTCGCTAAACTTGACACCAGAAGCCTCGAGCTGCAAATCCTTTTGAGCTTGTTCCTCATCAGCATCAACTTCTGCATCGACTTCTGCAACTTCCTCTTCAGCATCATCCTCGGCAGCAACTTCTTCATCCTCGGACTCAGACTCTTCGATACCAGGAGCTTCCTTGGCCTCAACTGGATCGTATGAGCCACGATCACCCCAAGGACTAAGATGGGCAGGTAGGGTTTCGCCGGGAGCGTATAGGCTTGCAGAAACAAGTTCACCCTTGTTAACAGAGTCAAAGACCCATTGAGGTTGCACATAGACGCGACCAGGCACTTTACCACTAATAGCAGGGCGATCACAAATATGGTGCGTGACGTTCTTAATGTCCAGCTCAGGAGTATTGTTGCTCATGTTTTCATCCTCATTATCAATTAATTCATCAATACGAGCTTCAGAGATAACTTTACCTCCAAACGAGAGAATAATAAACTCGAGAATGTCAAGCGATACTTCACGGCCAATGTAAAAGGTGAACTTAGAGAAAAGCTGGCTTTCAGACTTGTTTGCAGGCTGTAAGAGATGGTCACCATCTTCACCTTCCGCTTCAAACTCATCAAGAGCGCCTTCGTCTTCCTCTTCCTCATCTTCTTCGTCCTCTTCAACATTAGTCTCCTTGATATCGATAGTACGAGCAGGTGCGTTGTTGTTGGCAGAAATCTCAACAGCAGGCAAAGCACTAGCTTGACGAGACTCAAGAACATATGTGCTCAGACCACCAACACCCTTGAGCTTCTTTTCGTTGATATTAGGAGGGTATACAAGCCCCTGTTCAGTGTAAAGCTTGTAAACAACAAAATGGATAACAGTAGTGTAAAATTCAAGGAATGTAAGCATAATCTTGAAATCAACATCAGTAGGAGTATTTTGAGGGAACTTGAAAGGCACAAGCCATCTAATCTCTTGACCCTTGACAACGGCTTCGTAGTAAACACCCTTGATGGATACAAACACTTTACGCAATGCACCCTCACGAGCAATGTAGGCGCTCCAGTGATCAGCAAGCTTTTGAGCATCTTGAGAAATACGGTAACTTACCGCGTCACTA
Organism: Wickerhamiella vanderwaltii; assembly: GCA_030582415.1. Classification (NCBI taxonomy): domain Eukaryota; kingdom Fungi; phylum Ascomycota; class Dipodascomycetes; order Dipodascales; family Trichomonascaceae; genus Wickerhamiella; species Wickerhamiella vanderwaltii. Next base: position 13,092 of record JAKTWR010000081.1, on the reverse strand, counting down.
GCGGGCATAAGTGCGAAAAGATAAATCATGCACAAGGCATCATCAAGGTCTCCAAGCGCATCCATAAACGTAGGATAACGCTCCTTAATAATGTGATCCAGCGTATATCTGGGACGATTCTCATCAATGCGTTTGGCGTCGCTAATGTCCTTACGGCCGAGAGCTCTGTTGAGCTTCTTTGCAAACATTTTATGATCTCTAAACTTTTGCAAAAGAGGCTCATGCATTAAATATTGAATGTCCTTACGATAGTATGCAGTGATGGGCTTTGTCGAACCCTTTGTGAGCTTCTGCTTCTTTTTTCTCGATGTGATCTCTCTGGGGTAAATACCCTTAAGAATACAAAGACGACGGAAGTCAGCAAGAGTTACTTGCAAGTACCGAATCGCTTGTGTTCTCGTCAAGTACCCTCCGCGTTTTGCCTTTTTAGTATTTGTTTTCATGATGTTAGATCTAAAAGTGAAATTTAATTTTTTTCAGGGTTGGGTGCGTGCTTATTAATAGAAAACGAGGATCCTCATATGGGCATGCAGAACGCCATGCACACTGCGCTACGACAAACGCTAAGAACCACATTACAACACGCTAGCTTGAAGAGAGTTGCGGGGGAAAAAATTAATAAATTATATGTATTCTGGCTGTACGATATTTTGTGTAGTAAAAAACGACGCAATGGCTCCTGGTAGCTTCCATACCGACTTGCCCGCTATTACGGCCCTTGCATCAGAGCTAAACTTGAATCCATTTTCATTATCGTTGGGATTGGCGAGCATAATCTGATGGCCATTTAACAATTCCCATAATATTGCGCATACGCCTTGTCGAATCGCCGCGGAATGTACAAAGAATATTTGCCGTTGCTTGTTGAACAGCACATTATCCGGGTATTGGTGAAGAGTTCGGCTCAGCAAGTTCCGTACCAAGCTTTTACCGGAAGGTGCACTGTGTACGGCGCGACAAACCGCTCCCACGAGAGAAATAAAATGATTGTCATCAACAGTGATCAACGACTGTGAAATCATACAATCAATGCACTCAACACATAACCCAAAATATTTGTGCTCTGGTTTCCCCAGCTCTATACTTAAAGCCTTGGATATATATTCAAGACTGGACGAAGCTACCGTCTCAATAAACCTCCATACTGCACTCTTCATCGCGAGCTCACTCAATGTTTGGAATGGGAACTCGCAAAGATCAGTATGATGTGAAATTATATCCAGGGCCACGAGCCGTTCAGTAACATCGCCATTCAGTAAATCGAAAACTGATTTCTTGAGCCAGTCTCCTACAGGAACATTGGGGTAAATAGCAGAAAATATAAGGGTTGGTCGGACCCCGCCCAACTTCATGAGAGATTCCATACGTCTATTATCAGTAAGGCTCTGGAGCAAATTAGTAGCCGTAGTACAGAGTTTTTCATTACGGTGGTTCAGCAGTACCAACAACTCCTCGAAATGTTCTGCAGTGATACCCATGTCACGCAGCTCTTGATCTGCCTTGTTTAATGACATTCCGTGTGCGCACATAAGGGTATATATAGCAGCAGCGGTGGTAAATTTGGGAGTATGGCTGAACAATGTCACCGAGTGCAGCCCATTCATCGACACTCGAAAACCAATCTTTTGGTCCTCGAGCTCACTAGGGCTAAAATTGCTCTCCACATAAGGGTTAAATACCGTAATAGAGCTGATAGGGGGGAAACTCAATGTGCTAGCAGCAACATGTGTTTCATTGTTTATGAGGTCCCATGACTGGACCTTATTCCTGGACCCTATATACAAAGTACCAGATTCAAGTTTAACATTTTCGATACAACTTCGGGTTGGAATTATAGTAGGAAAGTCGTTTCCAGCCACGTATAGGGCAATTGTGTGTTCTGACCAGGCAACAAGAGCTCTCCCCTTGGCCAGTAAGTTACGAATGGGCATATTGATCAATGCCACCCGCTGTACACGTTTCCATCCTTTTGTTTCCTTGAGAATATCTACAGATCCATTCTTTAACCCAAGGTACGCAGTGTCGCCATACACGAGCATTGAGCATATTTCTTCATCGCACTCATATAGCGGGTGGAGGTTGCAAATGCTGCTAAATTTACCAAATATATGCCCTTGAGCCACGTATCTTCCACTCAGAATCCAGTTGGTCGATGGTGTTTGGCCCACTAATGACGAGAACTCAGGCGACGTCCAGTTCCATACCTGGTTGTCCAACGCCGCAATAAACGCTTCGGAATTTTCGAGGATTACCAAGGGCCGATGTTTATAGTAGATGAGTCCTCTGATCATATATGCAGACCACGCCGGTTCAAGAACCTGGATATTGTTACCTTCGACCAGTAGTAGCTGGCCACTATCACAAATAATTGTAAATGTAGACACATGATTAGAGAGCATCAACCCTCGCAGTAAATCTGGGCCACTTGCGTTAAATTCCAAGTGAAACACTCCTTCGAGTTCTTGCAATATTGACCACTTGTCACGCTGAATACAAACCCATTTTCCTTGATCAATACAAGCAATATCGAGAACATGATTAAAACTGCCCGAATCGAGTGGTAACTGGATAGCTTCACTAGGGGTTCTGTCCTCAATCCAATGGAGACAACCTGATCTGAGGACCACCGCCAGTCGACTATCTCTGCAGACTCTGACGGGTTTTGAATCGAATTCTAACGTATTCTCAATATCAAGGGAGAACCTATTGAGAAAAATCACTTGAGCTGCGGTGCCCCAAGTGATAATTGATGATTCTTCCAAGAAGAAGCCACTGATTGGGCCCGGCAATTGCACGCAGTGCTGTAAAATACCCATAGGAAGAGAATAGTTTGCAAAAAGTCCGGTAGAAAAACTCACAAACACCGTTCTATCGAGGGCCCGCATGTATACAACCTCTTGACCCTGAGTTTGGATAGTGCACATCAAATGATCATCCTCTAAAACGGTGATAAGCCCGTGCTCATGAGCGAGAATGATACCTTGCTCTCCCCACTCACAAGCAGAGGCGATTTTAGGCGTTGTACCATAGCGGCCAACGACCGTCTGGATCATGTGAGCAGGACTTTGGAGGCTGCAAGGTGGGTTGAGGGGGGCTCCAGCCAGCAACACTCGAGATGCAGATTTACAAGATTTGTGCATTGATTGATTATGAGGACCAGCAAGCCACAGGGATCTTTAAAGGGGTAGGAATTGATGCTCGTGACGGTTACATCCATTTTAGCACTGCTGAGCTTCTGCCAGAGACATTAAAGCTATACTTTAAGGGTCAATCAAACTTGATTGTGTTTAGTGTTCATACTGAGGACATGCCTGAAGTTAAGTGGGAAGAAGCTCGCGGTGGAAAGCTTTTCCCTCATGTCTATGGCCAGTTTAGCTATGACAAGATCCAGGGTGCTCATAGTGTTCAGGTTCTTGAAGAAGGAGAGATTATTGGCCTGCAGGTAGCTTGATATAGTATCATTTAAATTATATAAGGCCTTTTTTTTGGATATAATTGTATTAGTTCAAGTCTAATGACGTTGTGGTCCCCATTGGGCCATTGTGAGCCAGATCGTGCACTCGAGTGTTTGTGCTATTATTAGTAGCGCCCTACCGGAAATAAATCTAATAGCGATATCGTTTAAATTAACGGTTGACTTGGAGCCAATGCGTCAAAACCACCGTCGGTCATTGTCGCAGACACACCGGCGCCCACCTGGCAGCTCCTTTTTTTTTTTTTCTTTTTTCACGCTGCCTGGTTTAAGAGTGAAAATAATCAAGGTTTAACTGAATGATAAACATGATTAATTAGCTATTAATGTGATTGGATTAGGACTCAAAACTTACATGATAATTTCGGGCTTCTCAACGTTGGCAGAGATGCTCTTGTGGGGCAAGACACGGCCACCATTAACGTAGATCTCATCCTTGATCTCAACGTCCTCACCGAGGACGGTGGTATTCTCAGTGCGAGCCCAGCGGCCGACCTTGGATTGCCAGCCGACAATGGTATTCTTGACATGTGCGTGGGGCTTGATCTCGGCACCCTCCATGACAACGGAGCGCGAGATACGGGCACCGTCACCAACAACGGCGTCTGGGCCGATAACAACAGAAGGTCCGAGCTTGGCAGAGGGGGAAACCTTGGCAGAAGGGTGAACAAGTACGTTACCAGAGTGAACAAACTCCTCATCCTTGGCAACAAGCTTCTCGGGGTGCTTGAGCGACAAAGCGTTCAAGTAAAGGCTGGTACCGGCAAGGTAATCCTTGGGCTGACCAACGTCCATCCAGTAACCTTCGAGGTCAAAGGAGTGGAGAGTACCCTTACCAGCAAGCTGGGGGAAAGTCTCCTTTTCAATAGAAGTAGGACGCAACTCAATAAGGTCAATAACGCTGGGGTTGAGGATATAGATACCAGCATTGATACGGTTACCAACAAAAGTAACAGGCTTCTCGACGAAACGGTCGATCTGAGAGGAGTTAGGGCGGTGGACAATGACACCGTACTTGGTGGGGTCCTCGACCTTGGTAGCGACAATAGTACCCTCACCACCGTGGTTCTTGTGGAACTCGGCCATCTCCCTGAAGGGGTAGTTGCAGATAACATCACTGTTAAGGACAAAAAAGGGGCTGTCGTCTTTGGCCAAAACTTCTTCAGCAAGTTTAAGAGGACCGGCAGTACCAAGGGGCTCGGTCTCAACGCTAAAAGTAATGGTGATACCATATTCTTTCTCGTACTTTTTAAGAGTTTCAACCATAACTTCGGGGCGGTAGTTGACAGCCAACACGATATCAGTGCAACCAGCGGCCGCAAGGGCCTCAATCTGGTGCAAAATCATGGGGCGATTGGCAAACTCAACCAAAGGCTTTGGCTTGCTTAATGTGAGAGGACGAAGACGAGTACCGTAACCACCAACGAGGATAAGACCTTTCATTTTTCTTTTTGTGTTATTAGCGAGTGTGTTTGAAAGTCAAGGCGCGTTGGGACAGATTACTTGATATATATATTCCAAAGACACGTGGCGTGCAGAAAACCCATACCCTGGCAAGGGGCTCTGCCCACAAATGGCTGCAGACGCAGCGGCCTAGCTTAAAAAGAGGCTACTGATCAGGAAATTATTCACACTTCATCTATATATAGATACGGCCTCTAAACAGCTTTTGAGCTCTGTAGCCGTTTCAATCAACATCTGCAAATTAATTATTCTTAGCGAAATATTTTTATGTTAAGCGAACGGAGCCATGGGGTGCGCATTTTTACGCGTTTTACTTTGGGCTGCGCGATAAATAAATTGACGTCAACTGACGATTGTTTGACAGTGGAAAAAATTTGTGATAAAAATAGAACTAGAGACTACAACTGTCAGATAATAGGAACCAAATGAAAATTGGCGCGGTGCATAATTTAAATGCACGACGTCATTTTCGTGTTACCACAAGGAGACACAAGGAGACGAAACCGCATTCTTAAGGCATGAACTGTGTCCGAGATATGTGAAAAGAAAAATAGGATGGGAAAAAAAAATAAGGGTAAAACAAAATCGCGTAAAGGAATTCGAGTGAGGAAAAAAAATTAACAGCGGTAAACAGTCAGCTGTTAATGTAACAGGCGGGCAAAAATGGGCCCCTGTAAAATCACCATGAATGTACTGAACCGAATCTATTAACCCCCAGTGATGCAATATTAAATAAAATCTAGCCCCGATATCTCGTCTAGTATTGGAAAAACACGATACCGAACGCAATAACCAGTAAAACGGCCATAGATCGATAGTCCAACGGGCCTACAAACGCCTCTATAATCTCGCCAACTGCCCCTGCAGACATTGTTACATGGCTTACTTTATCAGGATCGAGGTTCATGCATTTGTCCCATTCCGTGCATAACTGAATCAAAGCAGGTGATTTGTTATCTTTGCAATAGTTTGTTTGATATGCACGCGTACACTCGGCAATTTCTGCCCTTAAGTCGATTTTGGCTCGTTCGACTTTTATGGCAATATCATTATTTATAGTGCGTAGTAGCGTAATTGCGAAAAAAATTGCCACAAGTGCCAAAGTAAAGTTGAACGCTACCCGTGAATAAGTTAATTGCTTTACTGGCGGTAGTGGAGGTGCGCCAGCAAACATCTTTTGAGGCCATTGTGGTGGATTGCGCGATGGTGGCAGCACTTGGTCTCGCCGCCGCATAATCATGGGCGAATCGTTGAAATATGCACTATCTTCGCTCTCCCAGTCGTCATAACTCGAATCAACTCCTGCATCCTCCCCAAATAATTGTACCGGGCGCAATGGCGAGGTGTGTTGGCCACTGGCAAACCGTAGCCGCGGAGTTTGGTGTTGCGGTGAGTAAACGCTGCGACTACGGCTACGAGGACTCAGGCCCCGACTACGAGGCACTCGTAAAGGCGATGTACTAAGTCCTTCTTTTGACCACGTTCCTGCGTAGTGCGTGAGCTGAGCCATCAGTTGGGTTTGTGCTGTGGAGTAGCTTTTTTGTTAGTAACCAAAAAGTCTCTGGAACCATTTCAACGCGAGAGACTATTAAACCTCTCTTTTGTAAGTCAAGGGCTATAATAAAAGGCAGTGTTTTTTTTTTTTTTTCTTGGTTTACTCAACACTATTTAGTTTTTTATCTCAAACTCTTGGAGAACACTTTGCGCCACTTGCCAATCCCTCCATCTCCCCTCTCTTTCCACTCAACATGGACCCACCTGGTTGGATCCAAAAGGAGGCAGCCCGGCGTAGATCCTCAGTCACAACTACGGCTGCCTATTCCTCTTCTGAGAGCACTAATGGTGACGCAGATTTAGGTCCCCGATACCCTGCGTTTAGTGCTCGCTCCCCATCAGTCCACTCGCTCCATATGAGCCCCGACCCGAACTCGGCCGGCTCACCCTATGCCCGACGAGGTAGCCTGCGATTCAGCAACAGTCTTAGTCGCCGTAATTCAAGTATCTGGTTCGCTTCAATGTCAATGGATGCCTCGCAGATCCACCACTCTACAGTATCGATACCAGAGCTGGCGATCCCCAAAGAACGTAAATTATCAAAATTTGAAGAGCTCCCGTTTGAACTTATTACTCTTATCCTCCAATATATTGCAATTGATGAGAATGGCCCGGCAAACTTGTATCGGCTACTCAGTACATGTGGTCGTATCTACGATGTAGGCATTGCAACCCTTTATCGCCATGTACTGTTCCGATATCCACATACTTTTGATCGGTTTAGATGGAGCATTGAGGTCACTGGATATGGCCAACATGTACGTGTCTTGGATTTCAGTGCATTTACTTCGGTAGGACTTGGTCGTACTCGTCGCATGAACATGGAAATCCAAATGGTGAGCCATCTTTCAATTTTCAGAGTACTAGAGCTGTGCCCAGGACTCTATGAATTTTTAGGAGGAGAATCCATTGATATCGATATGAGCCCTGATCTCATCGACAAGCTTGTGACTATGCCAATGCTCAACACAATTGATTTCTGCGGCGCAAACGATCCGATATTTATTCAGGCCCTCGAGAACTCACTACTTGTGATTCCTGACTTTGCCCTCTACAACCTATCAAAGCTGAGCCTCCATTGTTGCAACACAATTCCTTCGGTAGTCCTCGAGTCATTCTTGTCTAAACTCGTTAATGTGAGCCGATTAGACCTTACGCATACTCTTGTTAACGATAATGCTCTGCTTAGCGTTCCTCCTACTGCCAAATTGACGCATCTGAGTCTTGCGCGGTGCCAAAAGTTAACGTCACATTCACTACTCAAATTTTTAATCCTCCACCCGGCCACAAAGCACCTGAGGTGGCTTAGCATAATGTATGAATCAAGCAAACCAAGCCCACTGAACGAAACCGATCTTGATACGGTCATTCGTTTTCTACCTTCCAAGATTAACCACCTTAACCTAAATGGCTTGCCCATCACCTCCAGACACTTGCATTTGCTCAACTACACAACCCTGCGGAGCCTTTCAATTGCAAATTGTAACGTATCAATTGAAGATTTGTGCAAATTTTTGCCATTGTGCACGCGGTTAAGATACATTGATTTGACCAGGGTCGCTGGAATCAACAAGTGGATGTTGATGGCAGGTGAGATCCTTAATGTAAACCGGGGCATCGAGATGTTTGAGTTTAGCCACGAGATTATTACCAGCTTAGAAAACATCAAGATCCCTGGTTTTGTTGTAAACCGGGGTCGTGGCCGCAGAGGGTGGATTCATCGCCTTAAATCAACGCCAGTGAGTGCTCCCGAAATGGGAATTGATGCCAAAGTTCCGTTTTCGTTTACTCAAGTCGCAAAAGACCGCATCATGAAACGAGAAGGATCACCAGTACCTTCCACCCCCAAGGTCATTGCAGCCCAACCGCCAGGACCACCGCCGGCCCGCGATCCTATCTGGAGATTTGCATCGCATAAAGTCAATGTGAGCGAAATTGGTATTGGTGGTGTACCAACGCCGGCAATATATGGCCAAGAAGGACTTTACAATTATTATTCACTTAATAGCATTTAGATGAGCGTTTATAAAACTAATGAATTTATGCGAGGATATTAACATTTACAGCAAATCTAGATTTTTTAGATTTTCAGTTGGATTTTTAAATTACGCAGCTCAATTGACCACTAAGACTTTAAATGGACCGCCAATATCGACCACAAGCTGCGTAATACATCATGATTTCCCCCGGATTATCGAGTTTCTTCGATTTCGACGCTACCCATTACTGATCAGTCAGGTTCTAGACCAATGATTACGATTGCCCTAACCCTGCATACGCACACACTATATAACTGATACCACCCCACGGTAATCAACCATAAAAAACCAACTACACTTAAACAATGGTCGCCACTGTTCGTCACCCCGCTCCCGCTTTCAAGAAAACTGCTGTAATTGATGGTCTTTTCGAAGAGATCACTCTTGAGCAATACAAGGGTAAATGGGTTATCCTTGCCTTTGTTCCTCTTGCTTTTACTTTTGTTTGCCCTACTGAGATCATCGCTTACAACGCCAAGCTTGCTGAGTTCAGGGCTAAGGGCGCTGAGGTTTTGTTTGCTTCTACTGACTCTGAGTTCAGTCTCAACGCCTGGAACAACGTCCCTACTAGCGAAGGTGGCCTTGGCAAGGTTTCCATCCCCCTTGTTGCCGATACTAACCACAGCTTGAGCCGCGACTATGGCGTTCTTGTTGAGGAGGAAGGTATTGCTCTCCGTGGTATTTTCATCATTAACCCCGAGGGAATCCTCCAGACCATTACCATCAACGACACTCCTGTTGGTCGTAACGTTGACGAGACTCTTCGCCAGCTCGATGCTTTCCAGTTTACCGCCAAGCACGGTGAGGTTTGCCCTGCCAACTGGAAGGAAGGTTCTGAGACTATCGACACCAAGAATGCCTCCAAGTACTTTTCTTCCCACTAAATAGATTTTTAGATTGATAGATAGATTTAATTACGATTGATGTCGAAATGTGGGGCGTATTTTAGACAATTTCACGCGATTGCAGATCATTTGCATGTGGCATTTTGTAATTTCGGGGCATTCCAGAATCAGCCTGCATTGGCACGTGACGACTACTTTTGCGGGCACATTACTACCCCACTGTAAAAAATGTAGAAATGATTTTTTCGCCACCAATTGCTGTGGCTGTGATTTCATACGTGTAAACATGCGCTTTGCTATTAGCCGCATTGCTCGAATGTCGTTTGAGAAATTTACTACTTGTGACGCCGCTGATGCTATGGTAGCGGCGGGAATCGATAATGGGGCAGCAATTCCGTTCTTACGGCAAAGATCTGGACCATTGGCCACCGTCTCGGGGCCAGCATATACGGTAGAGTACGCGCCTAAAGATGACCCTCGTGAAGCGGTCAAGGGGCACTATATTGATAGTGTACCTGAAGGTGCCGTCATTTTAATTGCTACGAGTGCACATTGCCAAATCCCCTTTGCTCCTTACACTACTCTCACCAATTCGTTTTATGGTGGCCTCATGAGCACAAGAGCTCAGTATTTGGGGGCCAAGGCTTGCGTTGTACTTGGCTCGATTCGTGATCTAGCGGAGCAGAGAACGCTCGATTTTCCTGTTTTCAGCTATAGTGTGGGCGTATGTGCTCCAAATAAGCTCACCAAGGTAGTAGCCATCAATAAACCGCTCGTGGTTGGTAAAGATCAACTCGTTTATCCTGGTGATACAGTCGTAGCTGATGAGAATGGAGTTGTCATTATACCCAAAGACAAAGTGGATGCTGCCCTCGAGTATATTCCTAAAAGGGTAGAAGCAGATACTTTAGCAGCTCAAGATATCCTCAATGGAACAAGTGCTGCCTCTGCTACAAGGGAAAGGCGCAAAAAGTTATGATTTCTTATTTCAAATTGCATAACAAATTTGTTGCAATTTCCGAATAAATAAAAAAAAAAATCCATGTAGGATGTAGCAAAAAAAGACGACCTCGGGGAGGCTCGAACTCCCGATCTTACGATTAACAGTCGTACGCCTTAGCCAACTGGGCCACGAAGTCAACTTACAAAATTTTGAATAGATGAATTCACACATACCCTGCATCTACATCACGTGACAACCGTAAACGAAAAACCACAGAAAAGAAGCAAATAGGCACATATAGGACTATATAATTGTTTTCAAGAATTTTGGAGTATCCAATAAAATGTATAAGGTAGTTAGAAGTGCAAAAGTAACTCTCAGTACCTGTTTCTCGATATACGCCAATTACGAACCCCGCCTCCCACACATAAAGTCCTTACGAGGGCGCACACAGAATAGGCGAGAATCGCCTGACAACTCTTATAATGTTTCTCCTCGATCGCAAGGCCATTATCGTCGATAAGTGAAGTACTTCAGATACCACTGTTGTCATGACGCGGGTGAACCCCTGGAAACACTAGTTTTATTCACGTGAGACCAGTTACAGGAGCAGATAGCTCCCTATCCCAGAGCTTGACGTGCTGCCTGGATCCGCAAAGAAGGTTGTTAGAGATTATCTTAGGGCACCTTTGGTTCGAACATCAAGCTGCTTGTCTTTGTTTAAATCATTTGAAAAAGGAGGAAGGGTATATCCCCAGTGGACGATCTATAAACCACTTATGGCAGTATTGGTAAGGATATTAAGAGTGCGCTACCTGAAGCGTTTATTGTACTTGACTAGGTGGGCCGCGTGATTTATGGTCCTAGTTCTCAATGGATTGGCTAGTTAAGCCATTATGGACATATTATTGCACTCCAAAGACAATATTTGAATAAAATAGAAGTACGGGCTATTTAGTTACGAAATGTAGCCGCTAAATACCTTCTGATAAGAAAGAAAAAGTACTATATCCCGTCGCAGCGGTTCATGCTAGGGCAAGCATAAGACCTATTGTCTCTTTAGCACTAAAAGTTGTTCCAAATAGGCGAATAAGATGAATATCGCATGTCTCTTTTCTAATATATATATATATATATATATATCTGCCTCCTTAGGCAATCAGGTGAACGACCAGGGGTAACGCCGTGGACCAGGTAGCGCCCCACCCTAAACTCGCAGTACAGTTGGAAGTATGAATGAGAAATCACAAACGACGTGTAAAAAAATCGATCACTTGAAGTGAAATATAGACCTACTGTTGACGAAATACAGTATGCTGTTGCTGAGGCAAGAAAAAACAAAACTTCGTAGCCGTGAATACCAGTATACTGACAAGTGCACAATCTATATATGAGGCATGTGAAGTCAAAAAGTGAAAAAAACAAAAAGTTAAGACTGTTACGTCTCGTGTCTTCCTAACCAGGGGTCGAACCTGGAATCTTTCGGTTCGTAGCCGAACGCCTTGCCATTCCCCCTGGTCACGCCCCAATTTTCTCCAGTACATTACGGTTGGGAGTTGCTTATATAAACTTGCATATATGCACCTAATCGAGCTGGCATGCATATATTATGTAAGATAGACTAGATGACTGTATCCGTAATGGGACTGGACCAGGTAACGCCCAGGCGAACCGTAATGAGATGAGCAGTACGAACGGACGGGACCAGGTAACGCCCCGACAGGCATTACGTTACGGTCGAGAAATAAAAATATGAAAAATGCGAGATTATCGAGTGAAAAATCGACTGCTTTAAGTAAAATATAAGTGTTGTAATTCTATTGAATTGATACAATAAAAAATCAGGGGCGTGTCGCGCCGGGAAGCCTTGGATAAAAAGGTTTGGAACTTTGAACACGCGTATACGGGCAAGTACGCGACATATATGGCATAAAAAATGAACGACACGATGCTAAAAAGGTCAAAAATGAAGCTTTTACGCTCCTCTCTTCCCAACCAGGGGTCGAACCTGGAATCTTTCGGTTCGTAGCCGAACGCCTTGCCATTGGGCCATTGGGAACTTGTATGGTGTGAAAAATGGCTGTTTTAACGTATTTTAAGTTTGAAAACGACAAAAAATTTTTCGAAAGTCGAGTTTTGGGCAAGCAAATATAAAAAAATTTAGAATGCTGATAAACTTTCCGCAACTATTACTGAGATGCACCGCTGGCTTGCCGAGCGTGGCCTCTCCTTGGATTATGGTGACAAGTGCCAGTATGTTCACTTCAAAGTTGGAACTAAGAAGCTGCCTCTTCAGCCGCCTCTAATATTGCCGTCTGGCGACTCCGTTGCCGCTCAGGATAGCATGAAGCTTCTGGGCGTACATTTTGACCGTGCTCTCTCCTTTCAGAAGCACCGAGATACCACCTTGGCCAAGGTCAAGGGAGCTGTAGCATTGGCTACTTCTTTTGGAACGCTGTATCGTGGTGTACCCCCGAGTACTCTGAGAACGCTGTACATTTCGTGCGTGCGGCCTATTTTCGAATATGCTTCACACGTATGGGATGCTACCCCCAATTGGACTTTCCGAGGCGACCTCCAAGTTGCACAGAACCGCATTCTCCGGCGAGCGATGGACGCTCCCAAGCATACTTCTGTTCCAGTTGTGTGCCATGAGATGCAAGCTGCCCCCGTTTCTGTGAGGCTTGATGATATCCACTTGCGAGCAACCTTTCGGCTGTTCTCAAAGCTGAATGAGGCGAACCCTATCACCAAGAGGCTGGCTCCTCTTGAACT
>JAKTWR010000080.1:0-38245 GCA_030582415.1 Wickerhamiella vanderwaltii | reverse complement strand
GAGAAGTTTAACCAAACCAATTAACCGGCAAGAGTGTAGTTTTAGTGCTCAGTCCATCGTGAAGAAATGGTAACCCTGTATATATTTACATAGATTTTAAACAATGCTATCTCGTTTAACTCTTACAAATGACGATTTCCTACCTATTTCATTCTCTAGCTTGGTTTTACCTGGTGTAACGGTACTTTTCAGAGCACCAAAGCTATACACGCTAGCCAGGAGCTGCGCCAGAGACCTTAAGCAATTGATTATATTCGCTAATCCCACGTCTCAATGTGTAGCAACCATAAACAGCTATAACCCCAGGAACCTGAGGTTTTCAAAAGGGATTCAATTGAAGTCCTGGGTGAGATCGATAGACAGGAAGGGGAAAGTGATATTGAATCACTCCCCACCTCCCACAATATCTAACACTTGATTATTCTGGCCTTTGATCTTTATCAATTATTTGTCCATTTAGCGATTTCGAGCTTTTTTAACCATTTTTTGTCTATTTAGTTCTTTTTATGATACAGTTTATCCAGTCGAGTGATTCTCATCCATTTAGTTATTTTTGAATCACGAGCAACCATCCGAGACTATTCTAAACCCGGTATTATGACTCTACCGATGAAAGCAAGCACTGATAAATACAACAGACAACTAAACGAGACTTTGAGCTTTACGATAAATACTTGGTATATATATAGGTAAATGGTACAAAGCTGTAGAACGCCTCCGCCCCAGAAGTATTTATGGCTTAAACCCAAAAGAAAACTGCAAAGAATAGTAGAATATGCCATCTATTAAATTATGCTTGTACGATGGCGCTGGCGTTGTTGGCAACAGTGGGCCAGTGGCGAGAGCATTCCTTGGTAACGGGATCAGTAATGGCAGAACCCTTCATCTCACCCCTCGGATTGACAATGAAACAAGAATTATCCTTAAAGTAAAGGAAAATATCCTCTCTCCTGCGCTAGGGCTTGCTCTGACGAAGGACAATAGCAGCCATAACCATAACAAAAATGCAGCGACCACATAGGATCGATTATGACAATCTGCTACCCTCGATTGACTGTTGAATCTTTAGATCAATCAATTAAAACGCATTGTAATCGGCGATTGGCAATTTAAGCACTAGACATGCAATGCACCTGCAGCCCATATGTATGTACTTTTTTTTGTATCTTTTAAAATTTACTCCCAAGAATCATAGCCCGTAATTATAATACCCGCAAGTATTAAGCTTCTTTTACCTGCCCTTGTCCTCTCATTGCGAGCTAAAACGAGCTGTAGCGGGAGGGGCCTGTCAGCAGAGCCAGGGCCTAGCGATGTACACAGCATTCGATACGGTGGATTGGGTAGAAGATGCCGAAAGAGAAAATAGAACACGGCTATACCGAGTGCAACGATATAAAGGAGAAGGCTGGAACCTGAGAATGCTAAGGCTAGCGTCTGCGTGCCAGTCTTGGGTCGTATTGGCCGTCGCAGGTGCAATCATCGGTGTTATATCTGTATTTATTGACATTATTACTTCTTTATTGGTAAATCTCCGAGAAGGTCGTTGTTCTAGCGCCTGGTACCTAACAAAGGATCTGTGTTGTTACGGCCAGCCTGAAGAGCATTGTGCCGATTGGCTTGAATGGAGCTCGTTTGGATTATTGAGCTGGACATTCTATGTGCTTGTTAGTATATTATTTGCAATTACGGCCTCCTTTTTGGTCTTGAACCTTGCACCATACGCTGCTGGTTCGGGAATATCTGAAATCAAGTGTATTACTGCAGGGTTTATCATGAAGGGATTTTTGGGTCTTAATACCCTAGTTATAAAAAGTCTTACTCTTCCTTTGACCATTGCTTCGGGGTTTAGTGTTGGTAAAGAAGGCCCCAGTGTACACTATGCTGCCTGCGTTGGTAACGTCATTGGCAGGTTATTCACCAAGTACCGCCAACACAACTCAAAACGAACGGAATTGCTTACTGCATGTACTGCAGCTGGTGTAGCAGTAGCGTTTGGTTCGCCCATTGGCGGTGTGATGTTTTCCCTTGAGGAAATCAGCTCTACCTGGGACCTAACGACATTTTTGCGATCATACTTTTGCTGCCTAGTTGCTACATCTGTCCTAACTGTCTTGAACCCGTTCAGAAATGGTAAAATGGTGCTCTTCAGTGTTCAATATGATCACGATTGGCATTGGTTTGAGATCCCCGTATTTGCCATACTTGGAGTGTTTGGTGGTATCATGGGCCATATAATTATCAAATACAATTTGCGAATCCAAGCTTGGCGCAAGCAATACCTCAAGAACTATCCCCTCCAAGAGGTTGTCGTATTGGCTACTGTCACTGCCGCCGTATGCTATTTCAATGAATACCTCAAGGCAGATATGACTGAAAGCATGGGTATACTGTTTCATCAGTGTACTCGTGGCTGGGAGCATGAATCGTGCGAGCCAAGCAAAAGTTTCCAAATCGCAATGTCCCTGGTTACAGCGTTTATTATCCGAGCCGTACTAGTGCTTGTTTCCTATGGTGCCAAAGTTCCATGTGGTATTTTTGTTCCAAGCCTCGCGCTCGGTGCACTATTTGGAAGATTCATCGGCACAATTGTCTGGTCGCTCCAATTAAATCATAACAATTCCATCTTGTTTAGCTCATGCCCGGTTGAAGGAGTATGTGTCGACCCTGCTCCCTATGCATTCTTGGGAGCTGCTGCATTACTTTCTGGCGTTATGCACCTCTCATTGACTGTAGTGGTCATCATGTTTGAGCTCACTGGTGCCCTCAAGTTTATCATTCCCCTCATGATTGTAGTGGGCATTACCACGTTGATTGCTCGCTATATGGACGATGGCGGCATTGCAGATAAGGCAATTGTAGCTAATGGCTATCCATTTTTCATGGAAGGATTTGAATTCGAAGGTCAAGTCGAGGATGTCATGGTTACTCCTCAACCGATTGAAGTGTACGGTCCCGTTCCAGCCCAATTAGTGCACAGTACGTATCCTATTGTAGACCATGAAGGTTTTCTTACTGGATCTATTGACGCTACTGATTTAGCGCTAGAAGGAGCCCAGGAACGGTTTGATCCCGATAAATACTCCATCAACAAGAGCCCAATTACGGTGAGCCCCGGTACTGCCCTTAGCTGGGTCAAGGAAATATTCACAAAATTAGGCCCTCGCGTAGTATTCGTGGTTAAAGAAGGTAACCTGATGGGCATTGTCACCCGAAAAGATATGCTAAGGTCGTATTCCGAGCGTAAACCCGTCGTTCAACCTAGCCTATTGGAGCAACGATTGGGTGAGATTTTCACGAGATTCACTACAAGAGGATCATATCAGCAAGTTTCTAGTTCAGAAAACACCTGAACTTTTTGCAACTTTCCTCTACTCGCCCTCCACCTGTGCCTATTTAGGCAATTGGGAGATGTGGCGATTCTTCAGCCACAGCCACTTCCCATCTATATGCATGAACCTCAAGGATTTTCGACAGAATATAGGCAACATTTACCTGCTATAGATCCAGATTCTGTACAAGTTATTAAAAATAAAACGCTAGTGCAAGTTGTAGACATTTTGGATATTGGCACGTCGCTTTCCAGCCAATTGGACAAACTAATTGCTAAACAAGAGAAAGTGGCAATGATCAATGAAGAACAAATTAATGATGAAGGCCCCACAAATACAAAGACGGCAAAGTATACCGTTAGGGACTCTGGCGACAATTTCATGTTTCTTATCTTTCATACTGCTCCCACTATTCTCCCGTCCAGAGGGACTTATTTACTATTAAAGCGAGGTTGCGAACTGCGAAGAGGCATCTTAATTGGCAAACCGGATACTGTTCAAGTGCTGAAGGAATCGTGGCCTATTCATGTCAAGGACCGCATCGAAGTATTGCAAAAGCAGTTGGACGAATTACCGGACGTTAGTGCGGCAAAAAAGGACACAAAGAATGCTCCCAAGAATCAAGTAATTGATATAGATTAGTACCACCGGGTACATGATTGAGTTGAAAACACCCGTCAAACCACTACTGCTCTCGGATACTCGTACACTTGAATAACCTGTTCTCGTGTTGGTTAGCAGACTTATAGGGACCCACCCAATGTACGGCCAAGAGGCTAAAAATCGCCATGCACCCTTTTGCATTCATGCAACGTCAAAAAGTCCGTCTACATCCTCTCCGCCAACTTGGCAAAGACGAGATGGACGTTTTAGAGAACGCAATTCCAAGCAGTGCTATACTCGAACAGCAGGAAATTGAGCAGCTTGACCAAGCCGAGAAGGCTCTTGCCGATATGGAGACTCGACTCAAAGCCTCGCGACAACTGGAGGCAAGCAGTGCCCCCCCTGGTGAGGTGCCATCTATAAAATCTGTATATGATACAGCAATTCGCTTAAAGGCGCTGCAGGATGTAGAGTTTGCATCCCTCAGAAGTTTATCGGAACGTCTAGACCGATTGATCGACCCGCTTGAGGACCCACCTGAGGTGCCTTCCCTGGCCAGCCTGGATGCCGCCATCGTAAAATCAAAGAAACAGGCTGAAACTGCTTTTCACACAATTGAGGAGCTTATCATACTAGCAAATGATGCCTTTGCCCGTGGTAGGACCCACAAAATCGTAGGTAGATTGAGCGCCGTCATGAAGTCCAGCACGTCTTTTCACGGTGTAAATCGCGCTGAGCGAGGTAAAAAAACCGTTTACTACGTTGTTATGCTATCAGTCTTGCGGATTATTGCTGTTTCTGCTTTATTTTTACTTTTGCTCTTATGCCAGTGGCCCCAATGAACCTGAGCTGCGCTGCTGTGCTCAAATAGTTTTATTTTTCATATTTACGTATTGCTTCATCACCCACCAATCATTTGGGATAACTGTCTCTTTTCGCGGCCAATTGCCTCGCTTAAGAGTACTCTATGGTGCACAGACAGACTATCAATATAAACATATCATCCTGGTTGGACCATGGCACCCTTTTCATTCAAAGTAATCTCCGCTATACCGCTCACTGTATTAAATGGCTTTGACTGTATTCTGTTTCATGATTTTACTGCAACCCCTCATTTCCAAAAATATCCCTACTGCAATATAGACTTTGCCTCTATACCCTCTTACTAAAGGTAGACTTTTCCCAACGTAGACTTTTTGCTACAAATATCCTTACTAAAGATAGACTCTGCTACTAGTCGCCAATCAAAGTGAAAAATTACTAACCTCGACAATGTTCAAGTTTGGGCTCAGAATGGCATCAAGAATGCCGAGAATGCAACAAATAATGACGCCATTTAGTCCTCTTAAGCCTTTGATGCCTATTTCTATTCCCAGCTGTGGCTACGCTACCGTTAACCAGATTATGCGTCGTGGTATCTTCAAAACATTGAAGAAGCGTGTAAAAGCTGAAAAGTCCGGTGCTCCTGCCCTCAACAGATGCCCGCAAAAGCGTGGAGTTGTCGTCAAAGTTATGACCGCAAAGCCCAAAAAGCCTAACTCTGCAAACCGTAAGGTCTGCAGAGTCAAGCTCACTACCGGCAGAATCATCACTGCATTTATCCCAGGTGAAGGTCACAATGCTCAAGAGCACTCAGTTGTAGGTGTTCGTGGAGGCCGTACCCCTGATTTGCCCGGTGTCAAGTACAAGTGTATTCGTGGATCCTATGATTTGGCCGGTGTAGTAAACCGCAAGACGTCACGGTCGAAATATGGTGTCAAAAAGCCTGCCCCTGCATAGACATTTTGAAGAATTATAATCATAAACTTTGTATATAACTTATAGCTAGCCAGCGAAAACCCCCCTTTTTTTGTCGGCAAAATTTACGCACAATCTCACATGCACTCTTTGCAGTTGGAGCAAATAATGTCGTATTTATTAATACAATTATCGCACATTACCTCTGAGCATGCGGGATCATCGCACATTTCAATCTCATTGCCTGGTTCGCAAATAGTGCCGAGGGTTTCCTGGTACTCGTATATTTCGGACGTGCAATCATCGCACAGCTTCTCACATTGCCCTTTAAATGTCATTATACAGTCTTCGCAAATATCTTGAATAGTAGAGCGAATATCAATGACGCAGCCAAGGCACATTGGCTCGGGGGAGAGAGTAGATGGGTTACAGTTAATGAATGAAAACGATTTGGGCGGTTGGCTTTTGGCAGCGGTATCGATATTAAAACGGACAGCATTTTGAAACTGCATGTTCATGGTTATGGAAACAAGTTGTTCTGCTCGCAGTTGTTTTATACTCTTTGCAGTTGTTGTGTTTGTGGCATCCGGGTTGTGTTTATGCATCCCGATACTAACAAAACAGCAGCACGGAAACAGCCGCGAGAATGTATCGCAATTAACGCTTAAAATATTACCGTCATAGTGTGCACACCTTCCCTATTGAGTAAGTAATTTAGGTTGAGGCTATCATCCTACCCTGCCAAATTGGGAACCGGCGTGAGACCACCTAGTCCAAGGTGCCTCAATCGGCCCTACTGAAACTGATTTAACTCAGGATTCCCCTTCCTTCTTTCCGGATATTTAATAAGTAATTTTTGATAGGAAGTGCTAATTTAAGTCAGTGGAACCTCAGCTCATATCCGAAAGTCAAAATCCCCAGGAACCAGTCGCTTGTATGTATCAATTATTATGGCCAATAAACCTCGTCGCTCAGTAGAATATTCACGTTCAGACTCGCTCCAGAATGTGGATAGTCGCAAATAGGCTCGGTGGTTTTTCAGGCCCTTAAGCACCAGATGGCACACATGTTGCGGGTATGGGTTGCCTTTGATCTGTCCATCCAAAATACGAGCACTCTCATTAAGAGCTGTCCACATTAGTGCAAGCGCTTGGTAGTCTTGTTTGATTGCATATCTGACCATATTTTCATTGATCAAGCTTCGGTCGGCGAATATTAGAGCAACTGCATCTTGAGAGATAGCTGCCTGCACTATTCTGGGATCACTCTTAAGTCTTTGGGATGCGAATTCCAAGGCAGAGCCTGCATTGGAAACAGCGGTAAACACAACTTCCTCATCATCGACATATGGAGTTCCACATATTGCAAGGCCATACGATGCGACAGCAGCAAGCACGATCTCACGGTCAAGTGAGCATTGTGCGTACAGTATTGCGGCGCCATTTTGTTTGACCGCCTGCAGTACAAGCTCGCGGTCTGATCTAAACTCGTCTGGAGCGTATACGAGAGCAAACCCACTTGCCTGTACAGCCCTGATAATGACGTCTCGATCCTGTTTCAGCCGATTAGATGCGTACTCTAATGGCCCCCCAAAGAAGACATGCGCCGTGCATTGCGGCTTACAACCCTGCGAAACGGCTGTCATGACAATCTCCTTGTCGTCCCTTAAATCATCGCTCAATGAACCAAGCATACATCCCCATCGCGACAGAGCAGCTATACAGGACTCTCTATCAAGCCGAAGCTGGTTTGACGACCATAAATATGCTTTACCGTTGAGGTGTGATGCGCACCACAATAATTGGCAATCATTAATCCTTGTTTCTAAATCAGATCTATGGGCATCAGCAAATGAGCAAAAGTAACCGAGCCAGAGATATAGATTGGTTCCCAGTAGCTCATTTGGAGGTCTTCCTAGGGGATAAGTGACGTCAGTGCAATCTTTGTTCACCGGCGACCAGCATTGCTGCAAAAGTAGACGATCGCTTGGAGTTATAGTTTGCTTAAAATGCTCGAATATTTCCGTGTTTATATGGTAAGGATCAAGGTATTTCCATTGGAAATCGGCCGTAAATACCTTGTAAAATCCCTTGGATACTAGAGCCAACCGGCCATACACCAAGGGGTTGGGTTCCAAGTGATCAGCTATTCTATATGCGATTTGCAAGTCCATGAGAAAACAGTAAGGGAGAATAAGGGGTCAAAAGGTCAAACGCAAGTAGAATGAGCTGTTGGCTACAAGTGCTGGGGTACTTACCCCACATGCAGGGTTAGGAACGCAAGCACTGCATATTAACGTACATAGATCAGCGAGCAACCAACGACTGATCTGGCAAAGCAACGCAAATGGATCAACTCGGTAGCCCCAGTACAGCTTGGCAAGCGTCCACAGCTTTGAATGAGCCTAACACACAAAGGAATATTCATATATACTTAAATAATAGCAAACAGCCTAAAAAGGGCGAGGTTTAGGAGAATTTAGTCTCGGAACCCTTTGATGCTGGTACTGGGAAGGAATGGATCCTCTTACTTGGCCAGAATCTGATACCTGTCTGACACCGGTGCCGGGGACCCGGCCACTATAGGGTGAATATCCATTGCCACTGTTTGGGGTATTTGAGCGATGGGTTGGCGAGTTGTAGCTGGATCTTCTGGTATCACTGTAGTTATAGCCAGGGAAGTTGGGGCTGGTGGTAGTACCTACAGGTGTAGATGGGCCCAGAGAGTTGGAGAGTGGGCCCGGAGCAAATGGCCTTGTCATGATATTTTCTGGTCTATGGGGCTTTGGACGGCTTTGAGGGGTACCTTGGAGAGTACTAGAAGGTGAGTAGCCCAGATCAAACTCGTCGTCGACACCCTTGATTTGAGGAGTAGAAAGACCCTCAATCGTGCCCATTTCGCTCTGGACATCGTAGTTCATACGATTATTGCCAAGCTCAGTATTGCGACGTTTAATCAATACGGTAATGAATCCGTGACACAAGTAGCAAAACACAAATAGCACCCATAGAATGACGATCCCGCCACCACCGAACGATGCAGTACCACTAGAGTCACCCTGGTTATGGTTGATTTTTGAAACTGCTTTTTTTGATGATACTGTAGCAATAATACAGAAAATAAGCGTTGCAATCAGGTTAGCAATACCGAGGTGCACCGAGATTTCACGGCAGATGCTGCTCCATCTGATACCAACAAGAGCGAAAATGAGGCCAAACAAATTGATGCCAAGATAGATAATCAGTAGTATCCATACTGCTTTCATACAGCTCTCCAGCGTAGTAGCATAGCCATTGATATCTTGAAACGCTGATCGAGATACGCTCGATCTATCGGCCAGTACATCAACAATTGAGAAATAAAACGGAGTTCTGCCAAAATTAGAGCACGAATCAAGCTTATAGCCTGAGCCCTGCTTATTGTAACCACAAACGCCGTAAACACCGACAGTGAACCGATCGTGAGAATAAAGACTATCATTATTAGCATCGATTTTGAACAAAGAAAGGCTGTGAAGGGCCGGTGCACCAGGGTAATTGCCGAAAAGGCATAAAACAGCCAGTAGTATCGACGCTATCCAAAAAACTAACGTCAACCCGTGGGTCCATGAAGGGGTTGCCGTGTTCGATCTCATCATGAATTAGCAAACTATTGAGTGGGTCGAACGGACGGGGGATACAGTTTGAATTCAACGAACCAGGCAGGGGGAATGTAGCGCTATTTAAAGCGTCGCTCATGAAACATTTCTAATGTAGAACATGCACGTGCCTGCATGCATGCAATGTAAGGCAACTGTCTTCTTTTGGGTGGAGAACGAGTCGGGTTCGGGTTTGGGAGGAAGTAGGGTGGTTTCGCCACCGCGGGAATGAGATTTGCACAGGGTCAGTGAAGTATAGGTGGTGTAATACAATGCTAAACCAAGAGTTATTCGGCGTATTTTTGCTTTGAGCCTCGTTTTGTCGGCCAGCACCCGGGTGCTCATTCTTGAGTGTCACGGACCTGCCGCTACTGCAGGGCACCGTGCAGCTGCATGTTCGAGGGGCCACAATCAACGGTCTCATTTGCAACAAATACGAGAAAAATAGGGCCAGGGGCAAGTTTTACGGAATGTGCATGATCCAAATTGATCGACACGGTCCTTTCATGGCCTTTGCACCGTCTCCCCTCGAGAGGGGTGGTGCAGCCGCTTGCCTGCACTGTTGTTACCCCTTTGTTGTGTGTGGGTAGCGAGAACTTTTTCCATGCAGTTTATATCCATGCAATGACAAGAATAGCGCACTATAAAAGAGTATTATTTCTGTTAATTAAATGACCATAAATTTACTCTCGCTCGGAAACAAGGCTAGGGTCGGTTGCTTAACTAGGCAGGAGAGGCCCGCTCCAAATGACAATTATTTTCTGCGACTTGCAGATATTATTTAGGGAAATCACAGACACGCCTCAAAAGGGGGGGGCCCCCCACGGATAGCACCAGACATTTTCAAATAGCAAACAAAAAACCGTATAGTTATTTTTCTAAAATACAACTAATTAACCCTCCATCAACGCCCACTTGAACAATCGGTTCCGTCTCGCTAGGCTCACTATAATCTAGTGCAATGCCTTGATCGAGCGTGTCGCACTTGAGACACAACTTAAATGCAAAGATCTCCCGCAACTGCTGGGGGGTGAATTTGTTATTACTGGCATCCTCCATGTCAAACAATGAATCGCTGACGCCCTGCTTGGTTATTTGACGTTGGAGGATTTTCTCATCGATCATGCCGGTCGACAGTATTCTATAAATAAATGTGGGACGCGTCTGGCCATCGCGATGAATGCGGGCCATGGCCTGCAAGTCGACGCTCGGATTCCAATCGCAATCAAGCATAATGAGCCGAGACCCTCCAATTAAATTGAGCCCTACGCCGCCGCATTTGGCCGATAAAAGAAACGCAAATGCCCGCTGCTTGTTCGACTTGTTAAATAAATCAACCATCGGTTGTCGCTTATTTTGCGGTGTTGACCCGTCCAACCGGACCCAGCTCATATTGTATTTACCACACAACTGTTGAGCCAACTGTAAAGTCTCGGTAGACCCAGACACAATAACAACTTTTTCATCCGTTTCGTCATACAACTTTTGTAGCATTTTTTTTAGTAGAATCATCTTGCTAGAACCATTGAGCGGGTCCATGGATTCTAGCTGCTGTGCAAACGACCCCTTAAGGGATTTTGGTTTTAACAAATCGCTAGAAGTACTGATTTTTCGTAGTGTATTAATGAGCTGTAGCGATTGGGCGCCGCCCTTTGCTGCTGGGTCCCAGAAATGAGTAGCTTCCAATTCGGCCTCGTACGCGTATATTTGTTCTTGTAGTGGTTTGACAAACAGCAAAAACTCTCGTTTGGGGACACTAATATGATTCTCTAGCACTTTTTGATCGCGGCGAAGACAGAACTGGTTCGTCGTGTCGCCCAGCTCTTTCATCTTTTGTTGGCCCAATTCCTTGGCTTCTTCAGACGCATCTGTGGCACGAGACGCTTGAATAGGACCACTAAACTCGCGTGTAAACTTGGAAATCTTGTTTCCAAAGATCCCTGGGTTAATATACTCAGCCATTGACCAAAACTCCTCGAGATTATTTTGCACAGGTGTTCCCGTGAGAATAACTCGTTTGGGTCCAGAGATATCAATAAGTGCCGACCAAGTTTTTGATTCCGATGATTTTAGCCGGTGCCCTTCATCGCAAACCACAAGGTCAAACTCGCCCATTTCCTGTTTGATTTGATCAGAGATGGACCGAATTCGTTCATAGCCGGCAATCATCACTGAATATGTGCGACGAAGACCCGGCTTGCAAAAAAGCTTGAGGTCCTCACCTGGTACGTAGGCAAATACGCCGATAGCTTCTTTCGGAAGCCACTTGCGAAACTCTGCTTTCCAGTTTTTGATGAGCGTAGCGGGACACGCTACAAGCACAGTTGAGACTAGCTCGGCTTGTAGCATCGAATAAATGAGTGCAATAGATGTGAGTGTTTTGCCAAGACCCATATCATCTGCCAGGAGCGCCCCATTTCCGTAACAGTGTCGTTGGCCGCTAAGGCACTGGTAGAGGAACTCGACTGCCTCTGATTGATGAGGACGCAGCACGTCCGCAATTTTAGGCGATATTCTCCACTCTTTGGCAGTGGTGCTGGACTGCCGAGGTACTGGTGTTGCCTTGAGCATGTCAATGTTGGCCTGCAGCGTGTTCAATGATTGGGCGGTCTTTGATGTCTTGGGCTTTACAGGCACCGAAGCAGCTTTAGTAGTCCTTTTCTTTGGGGTTTTTTGTTTACCATACTCCTCGAGAATCCGCTTGGATATTGGCATCTGTGCTTCTTGTATGGGTTCCGCGGATACGTCTATGGACGCTGTGGTGGATGCGGTTCTGGACGCTGTGGTCGCCACTGGCTGGGTAGGATTAGAGCCCTTCAAAGAAGACAAAGTCGTGTATGCCTTGACAGGAGCTTTGCCTGCGAGCAACGAGGCCAATGAGGCTCCACTAGTGGTGCTCTGGCTCGGTTGAGGCCTTAGCGGCGACGATGCGGGTGACGCTACAGGCGATTGCTGCGGGTGTACAACTGATGGGCTAGCGGCTGGCGCTTGTCTAGTTGCTCCAATCTCAAACTCATAAGGTCCATGAGTAAACTCTGCGCCCTGGTAGACCTTGTCGGCTGTTACAGCGGCAATTGTGCGCGCATCGCATTTAATGATATAAATATTTCCCTTTGGATAAGCTATCGCGTCGCCTTCCCATGTTTTGTGTTTTTTTGTCGACTTTTTCCGGTATAGAGCCTCAAAACACGAGCCCACCGG
Organism: Wickerhamiella vanderwaltii; assembly: GCA_030582415.1. Lineage (NCBI taxonomy): Eukaryota > Fungi > Ascomycota > Dipodascomycetes > Dipodascales > Trichomonascaceae > Wickerhamiella > Wickerhamiella vanderwaltii. Next base: position 25,738 of record JAKTWR010000080.1, on the reverse strand, counting down.
CGCGCTCGCAGGTGTTGAAGTGGGGCTCGCGCTACTGGGCGGCGCATCGGCCAGTTTATTAACGGTTGATGTTTTATACATTTTTCCGCCTTTGCTATTTTACCCTTGTTGCTATCTCAAGTGTTTTGTTGTTTTTTTTAATTGTAATTACTATGGTGACGCGTTTCTGCAGGCGGCAACCGTGCGCGGCCCTTGTGACTAAGCGGGTCCCAGCTCAAGTATAAAAGGCCCAGACGAGTGAAAATTTCTTTGACAGTAGGTTATACTAATTTATGTATAACATACAATTAACCGGGGTATCTACCATCTTTAGCCACCGTTTGGAGACTATAGAGGAGATAGTTGAGGGAAACCTGGCACCTACGGGTTTCCTTCCGTTCCAACCCCGTAGAATAAATACCGGTGTGTACTCTGCTCATGGCCTTCCTTAGTTTAGGTTGGTCTGGTGTATCACGCTGGGACATGTAATGATAGTATTAATGATTTATTTAACTTTATGATATACGATTTATGATGTATACTGTTTATGATACAGAATTTAAAGCTTGCAAAAAAAGATTTTTGAGGTGCAGCATATCCCAGACCACAGCACCGTGGGGGTGTGCACTCCACAAACGCAATTACAAAATTAATAAATAAGTTATATCTCAATAAACGCGGCTCCGTCTTCGAGAGCCCCGCCTCGGTCTACATTCTGGAAATCATTTGGATCTAAAGGTGAAGATGGAGCGCTAAGATTTTGTGCATCGCCGTCTTGATTTTCTTCATTCTCAGGCTCTGATGCATTCTCTTCGCTTTCACTTTCACTTTCACTATCACTATCACTACCAAGCTCCTGTAACAACAGCTCCACATTAATGAGATCGTTTCCTGGTTGTGGTGGTAGTTGAGTCGCCTCTCCATGGCTTGGTTGTTGAGCTCGTAGGGTATGCTGTAAATTACACTTTGTACGGGTGCATTTTCCTGTGGATGCAAACTCTGGGCACTCAAAAACATGCATTTTGGAGCAGTTTGATCCATTGTCACACCATCCTTCAAGGCTGAAAATAGGACAAATTTGCTGGCCATTCAATCTCGATTGGTGTGTAAACCTACAATCATCACGCGTGCAGTGACCCTTTGCAAAATGAGTACATAAAGGAGCATTGAACTCATTCATGTCATGGTTCATAGTACAAGTGGGGTTCTTGCACTGTTGGCCATGCAAAATCGTTTTGCAAAGGGCTACACGGTGGGGATCATGCTTGTAGCGGCATGACAATCCATGAACACATTTCCCTACGTTAGTAAATCTCTGGCAATTAGTTTCCGTACCTGTTGATGTAAAGTCGCTGCAAGGGAGGTTGAGTTTGACGGGCGGCCGTGTGTAGGTGGTGTTGGCATAATTAGCAACGTAGTTGCCTCTGCCTCCGCGGTACGCTCCACGATGCGCTCCGCGATACCCACCGCGGTACCCACGAGACGACCCTCTCGACCCACCACCGCCTCTTCCGCGACCTCTACTGAATGGCGGGTACTGCTGAGGCGCCCCGCCCATTGCCTGCTGGCGTTTATGATTATTTATTGAACCGGAAAGTTTAGCGATTTCTCGCATTAAATGAACGTTTTCCGACATTTCTTGACTACTAGCTCAATCAATTTGTCAGATCAGTCCAACCCAATAGTAGTAATATAAAAAAAAAGTCATCAATGCCAAAAACGAATTTGTCAGGATCGGCCGTTGCAGGTTTCCAAAGAATTGATAAATGTCACAAATATTGCAGGCCCAACTAGAAATTGAAGGCTACGATAGTACAACTGCAGCAGAGATTGTAAAAACTGTAGAGAAGCAAACCGACGATGTGGCCAAGGACTATCTAAGTGACCTTGTCGAGTCCAGTGCAGCCATCAATCGCTATATCAATGCCCGCGAAAGCATCCAGCCTGAGAGCCGTAAACCCAGTGCTCAAGCGGCAATTAACAAAGCCAAAGTACCAAAATGGGCTACTGGCGGTGAATCTCGTGCAAACTCTCGTACTGCAAGCCCTGCACCACTTGCTCCCACTCCAAGCCCTCGCAATGCATCCCCGGGCCCGTCAAGTTCGGGCCCTGCACCCGTTAACCACGCTACCCTCAAGCCCAAAACGGCAAGTGTTCCATACTCTCGAGGGTTTTTCCGCCATCCTCCTCCTCCTCCTACTGCTCCTGCGTCGGCCAAACCGAGCCAATCAAATCAACAAGCAAATCGTCAATACAAGATCGACGCAATTGCTGATTTGGATGCGGCAATTAAAAAGCTCGACCTCTCAAACGGTACCCGCAAGCAGTGTGATTGTATGGGCTCAATCCATGGCCTGTTGGAAATCGCACCAAACTGTCTCAATTGCGGCAAAGTGGTTTGCAATAAAGAAGGACTCGGCAATTGTCTCTGCTGTGGAGCTGCACTCATTGCTAATAACGAGCTTGAGCAAATTAATGTTATTTTACAGCAGCAGCGGGACGCAATTGTATCGTCGATGGGGAAAAATGCACTTAAAGCAGCCGGTATCGATCCAAAGACAGCAGCAAAACCACAGCAGCTCGAAGCAGCACAAGAAAAGGCCCAAGAAACATTGGACCGACTTCTTGGATACCAAGCGAGTGAAGCGCAACGAACGAAAATCATTGACACAGCCGAGGATTTCGAAACCCCCGACATTGGCACCAACATGTGGGCGACGCCTTTGGAACAAGCGCGGCAGCTCCGCAACCAACAACGCCAGGCTCGTAAACAGCATGAATTGGATAAAATCCGTAAAGGTCGTGGCCGCAAAGTCGTCAGTATCAGTATCAAGAATGGTAAAGTGGTGGAGGAGGTGGCTGACCATATTTCGGAACCTGAAGAGGATGATGCTGAGCCAGTGCACGAGGTAGAAAATGACGCTCAAGAGGAAGAAGCAGTGCAGTTCTGGGATGCTAAAAAATATGGCAGCAATTTCACCGAGCCACACTACAGATCAGACTCAAAGATCGAGCTGCCGCCTGCACAGGACCAGAAAAGCATTGTTGCGTATGATGATGACCAGGTTTTTGCTATATAGACTAGGTGCATTTTTCATATCAGCTGCCGCAAGTATTTATTTTAACCTATTGAACTTTAAAACTATAACCGCTCGGATGGTGCATGAATACGTGCATGTACATGGCATTTGTGCCTTAGGTAACCCGCGGCGGTGCATTTCTTTTTCTTGCAGATTTGGGAGGATGTGCCGGAAAAATCGTCTCGTATAAGCCCGACGATAAACTCCCGGGGGATTAAATAGACGTTACTAAAGAACATATTTGGAGAGAAAAATCGGCAAATAATTTTTTACCACAATGTTTACCGCTACCTTGCAGCCACTGGCCAAATTGTGAAACCCCCTGAACCGATGCTGAAATGTCACACAATTCACAAAGTGAGGTGACTGGATCGGCCAGGGCTAGGGTCCTGCTCCCAGCTATATATTGGCAACTTTTGGCACGATGCAAATAGAAAATATAGATTTATAGACGATAGAAAATGAAGATCCCAGGAAAAGAAGAAGTTGGCGAATATGGTCAAAGCCTTATGAAGGGATTCGGTGAAGGATTCGCTGCCGGTATTCCTGTTGCACTTGGTATCAGATATCTGCTTGATAGACGCACTGCATTCAAGAATGCGGGTGCTTTCCCTCGTACGCTGTTCCTGATTGCTCCTCCCGTATTTATTGGTGCTACCTGGATGGAAGTGAGATCCCGTGAGTTTGAAGAGATTCGTCGCAACAACCGGATTGCTGCTCACCGGGCTGGTCTTACGCCTGCTGCTGCTGATGCTGCTGGCACTGTGGCAGCTGCTTCCAATACTCGTGCACAACTTGATACTGGCATTACCAGCTGGATTGCTGATAACAAATACAAGTGCATTATCGCTGGTTGGGCGGCAGTACTCGGTGGCTCGTTCTGGCAAGTCAACAAAGATCCATACCTCACACGTTCGCAAAAGATTGTTCAAGCGCGTGTATGGGCCCAAGGTGCCACAGTGATTATGCTCGTAGCTTCGGTTTTGTTATCGGTTGGTAGCAATGCCGAGTCCAAGGACCAGGCCAAGCAGGAAGCGAGAAACTCATGGATCCGCCACTTGGAGCAGAACAAATAAGCGGCTGTTATTGTATATAGGTATTAGATTAATGATTAGAGAATTATTATTATTGCTCAAGTACCCGATTAACCACTACGGAAACGTCACTGGCGTGGCTAGGCAGGCACCAACAGTTGGTACATGCGTACGATGGAACTGAGTTTAGCGACCCGAGGGTAAGTGAACAACCGGAACTGCCCCCGAAAACTCGGAATATTAACATTGTAGCCTTGACCCCTGTCGTCTAACGCTTGCGTTTCTTGCTGGCAGCCGCTTGGCTCTCTTCCAACAATTTTGGCTGAAGAACAGGAGCATACTTTAACATCTCGGGTAAATGAACCATTTGGATATGGCTTCCTCTTATAAAGGTCTCATTTAAACTCGAAACAACTCCATGGCGGTTCGTATGCTGCACTTCCACCAGCTGCAAATTCATATTGCCCTCACTACTAAATAGTTTACCGCGATAGGACTCGCCCGAATTCAGTTCCACAGTAATTACATGTTGTTGAGCTTCTTCCAACAAAAGATTTATGACATCCTTCATTGTTTGTTGGTTTTGGTAAAAAGGGCAAATCGTAACGCTGACAGACACCCAGATGCAGGCGATTATTGAACGAGTCCAGCTGGCGTTCAATTTATCCAACATCATTGACCTGCAAGTAGCAAATAATATTCTGTATATTGCTATTGGTTCTACTACAGTTATTCGTATTGATCTTGATAACCCGTCCAAGATCCACGACATTCAATTGCCGAAATCAAAACATCCTGTCGTCATTGACAAGATATATTCCGATCCTTCGGGTACTCATCTGATTGTGCAAACTCAAGATTCAAATTATTTTTATTTAAACTCCACCGGATTGACGTTTAAACCGTTTAAACTAGGGTTCCAGTTTGACCAGCTTACTTGGCACCGGGAGAGTGCATTCTTGAGCCATGAATCAACTATTTATCGGTTTGATACGCATACGCTTAAACTTGACAAAAGAAAAGAGTCAGTGCTCAAAGTTTGGACCAAAGAGCCCATCAACGGCCTCGCCGTCATGCATGAAACTCTGCTTGTACTGACTGATTCGTCACTTTATCGGTGTCCTATTGATAAAACAACCCTTGAAAAAATCAAAGACGTGCCGGCGGACTCGAGCCTCGTTTGTAACGGCAGCCAATATGCTATCCTCAGCCCAGATACCATAATTAATGGAAACGCTACAATTTCGGTAAAGGCAGACCGGTTACTACTTTCAAAGTATCATTTGCTTGTGTTCAAAGGCGAAGTGCTTGAGATCTACAATAGCGTAAACTGCAAAATGATCTTTTCGTTGCCAATCCCCTTGGAGATCAAGGGAGTATGTGCCGACTCACAATTCCAGACGTATTGGATTTTTACCGAATCGGGCTTGTTTGAAATCAAAACTGAAAATGAAGCTCAAGGTATGTGGCAAATTTATGTCCAAGATAAGCAGTTTGAACAAGCGCTGGAAATTGCGTCTGCAACCGATAAGCAGCTCATTTATAAAGAGTATGGAGACCACAAGTTTGAGCAAAACCACTACCTGGAGGCAGCAAGCTATTACGGCCAAAGCAATGCTCATATCGAAGGTCTGGCCCTCAAATTCCTCGAGCTCAACCTCAAGCCAGCATTGATTTTGCTGTTCAAGTCGAGGCTAGTAAATACCAAGAATATCGTTCAACAAACAATCCTGAGCTCCTGGGTAGCCGAACTGATGCTTCAAGATGAACTCAATGAAGAATTCAAGGAGTTTATCCAGGCATTCGGTGCCAAGATCCATAACCCTACAGTACTGACTATGCTCAAGGCCCACGGCAATTCTGAGCTACTATTATGGTTTACCAACTTTGTTCGTGACTACAAGTTTGTTGTGAGCTATTACATTGAGAAATGCAACTGGGATGATGCACTCAAAGTACTACGTGAGCAAGAAGATGAGGAGATGATTTATCGCTATGCCAATGTCTTGTTGACCCATTCCCCACATGCAACAGTTGAATCATGGATGCGTATTCATAAGCTGAATCCCCTGAAGCTACTCCCTGCCCTTTTATCCTATTCTTCAAGCTATAGAGGGGGTTACAGTGACCATCAAGCCATCCGGTATTTGAGGTATCAGTTGGCTCAAGCCGATGATGGACAGGTACCAGCGCCCCTTTATAATGCACTTTTGATGATCTATGCGCAAACAGATTCAGAGGAAGATTTATTGGCCTTTTTGCAAAACAAGGCGTCGAAATTCCCCGACTATAACTTTAGCCTCCGCACATGCCTTGAAAATAATAAGCTGCGGTGCGCTATTTACCTCTACACGGTGATGAGTTTATATGAAGAGGCAGTTACATTGTGCCTCAATCAGGGCCTTATTGATCAAGCGATTGAGATTGTCGAACAAAAGGTCGATAACGAGCAGCTCCGCAACTATCTATGGTTGGAGATTGCTCGCAAGATCGTTGCCACTACTGGTACATCCGATGCTCTTAAACTTACTGAGCACCTTAGTGTTGAAGATTTGCTCGGGTTGTTTCCTGATTTTGAGACGCTTGATCATATGGTGCCCGAGGTCGTCAAGGCACTCGAGGCTTCGAGCAACAACCTGGTGGCGATCCATCAAGAAATGAAAGAGTCTATAAACGCAAGCGATGGTATGCAACAACAAATCAAGTCGTTCAAAAAGCTTTATGCACTAGTAGAGCCAGGAGAGCCGTGCCAGCATTGCCGGTTTCCATTGGCGACTCGCAAGTTTTACATGTTTCCTTGCCAGCATGGATTCCATTTTGACTGTATTATTGGGGTTTTGGAGCAAACCAGTCAGCGAGCAGCAATTGAAAAAGCTCGCAGTGCGCACCAAAATCCTCAGCAATTGAACAAAGCACTGGACCCCATTGCCAGTGCCGAGTGTCTGATTTGTGCTGAGTCGAGGATTGATAGTATCGATGCACCGGTCAGTGCTAGCTGGTAAATTGGTTTGTCCAAACTGTCTATATTATTTATTTAGATTGAATTAGTTTTAGCCGGGTCTTTCTATCGCCTTACTCGATGGATCCCCTCGACGACGCCGAGACTACACATTACGGGCAGTGGCGCTTACGCCACCGTTTCCCCAAACATGGATATCGACCTCCGAGGACTCGCCAACGAAAATATCATCCAAGGGTTCCCAGGACTGCCCGCTACCAATCCTCACGCTCTAGGAATGGTTGTGATTCGCCCCAGTGCAAAGGAAGGCGCCATTAAAATGAAGAAACCGCTCGGGGTAACTAAAGTCAATGTTAGCCTCGTGCGTATTGATTCCATCAATGTTTCCGGCAATCATAAAGAAATGATGTTTCTCATTAGCCAAGAAGATATATATACTGGCGATAAGACAGACGTTTACGGGCTAGACCTACCGTTCACACTACCGATTGGCAAAAGCGGTAAAGTTACTGGTTCAATGAGCGTACCTGACCGATTTATTCAAACTACACATGCTTTATTTGTGCGGGTGAGCACCAATTCTCTTCCAGGTCCTCCTGCAGCAAAGTTCCCAGTGTACGTGCGTCGATTTGATACTCTAAGTACATTTTCTCGCTATTTAAAGCCAGTGATCACAAACACTAGCTCACCAGACCATTTGGCAAATTTACAGTGTACTATTACTGCTTCTGCGTTTGGCCACGGCGACAAAATATTGGCCTACTTTCACCTCAGTCCAAACCCCGATTATGCAAAGGCCAAAAAGGTCAAACTATTGAGGTTATCGTTGGAATTAGTGCAAATAGTCAGATTTACAAAGGCTTGTGCTAATGAAAAAGACAAGATCCCCGACCCTAAACGGACCCGCGTGTGCAAAGAGTCGTATGAGTTTGAAGAGACTTATCTCAACGAGAGTACTGTTCAAGATATAAAACTTGTTGTTCCAAACCACCCACCTGCATCCAGCATTGATCGAAATAATATTGGGCCCCCACCTTCAATAGATGTACCGCATGAGGGCCGGATCGGATTCACAAACTCGTGTGCTTTATTTGAGGTAACTTTTGCGCTAGTATTCAAGGCTCGATTCCGGCATGCCCGCGATATCGAGCTTCAACATCCAATCACGATTTGTGAATTCAACCATGCTTCGTGCGTTGAGTACGTCAAGAGCATTGTTGAAACGGCTGAGCTAGCCCAGTATTCTGGAACAGCTGCGATCATGGATAGGAGAGTAATTACTACCCCACCAAACTTGGATCTCCGTATTCATTAATTTTTGAAGCATTTTTGGGGTTGCTTCTATTTTTCAGTCGATTTCTTCTCCCACATATGCACGGATTCTAACCCCTGCGTCAGCTGCCCGGATGAGGCATGTTTAATTTAAATGGTTGCATATATTCCTTTTGGCAAAACTTACCCCAAATGATTGCAGCAACTAGATTACAAGCTATTTATTTATTTATCCACTCCTATTCTAGTCGGTTTTGATTTCATTGTGATTTGCAGCTCAAAGGAATGTCCCAAACAGACATCCACTGCGCTCCAATGATATTACCTGCTATTGATTCTGAAACATACATGGACTCCGGTTTAGACACAATGTCCAGCTCTGCTAAAAAAAAGCCGTCTAGACTGCGAAGCAAACGTACCATGTTGTTCAAGCTACTCAAGAGAAGCCCTGAAGTTGAAAGAACAAAGTTCACGGCCGATAGCCTTCCCTGTGCTCTCAAGCTAGATACCGAGCCGTTTGAATACCACGAAATACAATCGAGTCTCGAAACTCGCAATGCTACTAGTTCATACTTTGATGCTCCTACTGAGGAGATTAATTCGAATTTCACAAGAGTCAATGAGCTGGTGTCGGCAACCCCCCGTGCTGTTGGCGATAGTGCCAGTGAAAACCAAAGTGAATTTGTTGTTTCTAATGATCGTTCCGATAGTTCAAGCCCTCCAAGGCATGTTGATGCTGCTGTTCTTGCCTCGACAACGTCGTACCGCGACTTTAAGCGAGTGCTCGACATCCCCGTTATCTCGACCCTTGATCCAAACCTTGTGAGCGAAGACGACCGCCTAGAACCAATTCAGGCAGTCGTAACAGAATACTCCCGGACCCTCAACAATGCCTTTTTTGGCCAAGCCGACGAGGAATTGTCCCCCACCGAGACTAACTTTGAACAAGTTGTTGGTCGCCGCGAGAAACTGAAGCGAGCGTTGCGATTTATGAGCAAGAAAAAGTTCGTATAATTGTTGTAAAACTTGTTGCAGCGTCGTCACCCAACGTATTTAATTAAATAATAAGTTATTAGCTATTTTAGAAAGAAAAGGGTCAAAAAGAAGAAAGAATCGACCACTTGAGGGAGGAAGTTGTCGACGATCCGCTTTCACCCTAAATGCAAGTTTCGTTATCGTTAATCTTGTTTAAGTTTACCATCTTGAGCGGCGGTCTGTGTGGCGGCTTGCGCTTCTTTGGCTTGTTTGCACTTTTGTAGATACTTTTTCTCGCGGATTTGTTTGTTGTGTTCAATGTACTGTTCTGTCTTTGCATATTTCGAGTTGAGGATTAGGTCCCAATGAACAAAAAATGGCTGGCTAAAATTGGTCTTGATACCAAACTGTTGGTGGTGAATATCGTGATAAGTGGCCCGGTTGGGGAATATCATCTGCAGAGGGTCCCATGGGAATTCATATCCACAGTGGTCATCGACTGTCTTGAGGGTAGAAAACGAATACAGCAAAATGTTTTCCCTGGGAGTCATGCCAGTAACCATCGAGCTGAGGAATGCACCGAGTGTATCGAGGAATAGACCCTCGACAAATGAATTATACAGTGCACCATAAGAGTAGGGCACATACAGACGATGATGCACTGAGTGAAAGTTGCGGTAAAGCCATTTGTTGAGATGCATTGCGCGATGGATAAAGTACTGCCAGGTATCCATAACAAAGAATGCGAAAAAAAACCGGAGCAATGGGAAAAGCCACCAATACAGGATCTCGGCCATTTTAATTGGAACTCCCAAGTTTGTCGCAATCTTCCACACTTCGTACCGCTCGTGGCCCGTCATGTATGGCTCATCAAACTGTTCGGCTACGAGGCCAAGCACTGTTTGAGCGAGATGTTGGACCAAGACGGCACGAATAACTTCCAGTTTAGAGCATTTGTTGCGGGTCTCCATTTCCTTGGGGGTATGGACGCGATACTTCTCGGCAAGCTCAAACTCGTCAATGATGGTGTAGACTGCCGATACGAGCCAATAAACAACCACGGGTGCGGCCAACGCGATGTGACCATCCGATATCCACGAAAGTAACGGCTCCTGCGGCACCATTACCACTGGCGGCGCTGTTGTTGTATTCATAAACGATAAAATATGTCAAGGGTTGAGGTCAGGTGGTCTGCGGATGAGTAACCAAGTTCTTCCATGCGCATGTGGCGGTTCCGGGTGGCGGAAAGAACTTCTTTTTTTTTTGACAGCTGAGATTGCGGGGCTAGCTTGCAGGTGATGGAACTATTTTAGTTGGTCACTGATAGGGGTTTGATAAACTATATCCAATGCGCATCTTTTTGGTGCCTGATCCCATGGTTTGAGCGCTGTATACCAAGAACCGCCTAGCAATCACCTGACGTCATCGCAGCTAATACGACGGATGTTGAAGCGCCAACGATGAGTTTAATAAAACTTTTAGCATAATTGAACTAGCGATATTGGTCTTGTATGTCTCGATTCTCATTGATGCTGCTCCTTGCTGTCTTGTTGCTAGCAAGTTTATCATTCCATGCCTTGGGCATGCAGCTCGGCAACATTCCTAGGCAAGGTTTATGCGTGCCTCCTGCAAGCGAAGCTCGCTCAGGGCCACTCGGCAGTATGCAATGACACGTAGTAAAGTTGAAACCATATACACCACTATAGGGCAATCGAGACAAATTGCCCGTCGCCGCTAGCAGGCCAACTATTGATATAGTTCTTCCCGGCATGTTAGTGCCTTTGCCTATCTCTGGTGAGTGAGCCCACCAAACAATCACACGCTGCAGTCGGTTGACGAGTTTAAGGCTCATTGAGTCTATTTGACTTCGTTGGAATGCACTAATGGTGATCAAACATATTAGGGCGATACATACCTTCAAGTGGGAAAATAAGCAATGTCACTACGTGCATGTGACAACTACCACCAAGTTGGTGCTAGTTGAAAAGAAGCCATTATACCTAACCTTAGCCACAACTGCTCTTTGGGGTCACAGATCAACGCGTATTGTATAACACGAGACCACTATCTTTGTGTCCAACAAAACTGACATTCAGCGCGCTGATGATGCAGTAGCGCACGCATACCGCCTGTGATAGTTCTGCATAGACCTGCAAGGGAAGCACTCTAAAGTCTGTAACTCGAATTGTTGCCATGGTTTTACTCATTCTAGTGGGTAGTGATTGCTATAAATGCAATAATAGTGAGCAGAATATATAATTGGCGCCGTTCCGCTAGCTCTTGACTATCCTTTTCTCCCCCCAATGTCTTTTTAAACTTACGGTTTCCCTTTTCTTCAATATGACTTGAATTGAGGGTTTTGTATCCCTCCTACCTAAAAAATGAAGCTCGTATTAGCCTTTACCTTCAGCAATATTTTTAAACTCCTTTGGATCTACAAAGTCGATAGGCTGGTAATGAGATAGAGTCATGATTACCTCTTGACCAGGCTGCTTCGTAGAGGGTTAGAGTGAAATAGACTAAACCTACCGCAAGATTTCCTTAAATAAAAATGCCATAGAAAGTCAAAGAGCACCCTGAGCCACGTTTGCGGACTCCAGGTTATCAAGTTATGGTTGTCAATCATGGGGTATAGCACAACGATACTTAAAGTGGTGTCACTGGGTTTACCCATTTCAAAAAAAATACAGGGGTTATCAGGGTAATTTACGTACATTAAAGTGTATATACTAGGTGGTAGAATAGAAATTTAATGGACTTATCCCCTGTACCAAGACTTGAGTTTTAATGTCTGATTAACCCAACATTAACAAGACATTTCTTGGATGTGGAGTATCGTTTCATATTCTGTACATTAACGTAAGGATCTGCATTTGATATGCGGGTAAAAATAGGCATGATCTAATCTGAAAGGTGTGAAACAGGGGTTATCAAGATATGATCAAGTCTTGTGGCGAGACACGTGGTAGGCAGAGTTATCTGTAAACCAATTAGCAATAGGAGCCTTTAATCACGGCTACATTTTCTTTGCCTCTCTTCCATCTAACCATGGAGAACCAGCAACACCCTTTCCATGCGTACTTTGAGGTACTACCGATTTAGCTTCTTGGCACAAATCCTTGGCGCGTGCGACTCCTTGACGTCCGTAATTAATACAAAAACTAGAAATTTTCATAAACATCCAAAGAAGCATCGGACCAGTTGAATCGAGCCAGCAGGTTTCGCCATCGAGATTAGACTCCAAGTGCGTATCATGGACATAAGGATCTCCAAAATGCTCAACGCTCTAATATAGCTGAAATAAACATCGCCCCTAGAGACTCTCGAACACAAAATCTTCTGTTGTAACCGGAAATTCATTGCTATATTTTTGCCTAGGCATTTCCTGAGCATTTTAGAGAGAAATAGACTACACAGTTTATTTTCTTGAGTGATACGAAAGGATAATATTATGGGGGATACGAGATACGAGCTTGCTCTAGGATATGTCTAGTGTTTTGAAGGGGCACACTCACCGCTACAGAAGTTGTGTACAGCTGATTTCAGTGGCAAAAAAAAACAGGGGTTCACTTACTCCGAGAGATACATGAATATGTAAGGTATTTAGGTATAACAAAGCCTAGCTACTTGAGTGGAGTAACAAGGATTGCATACTATCCTTTGATATTAAGATTGGAATCTCTGCCTCATAAGCGTCCCTGTAACCTGTAAAATGAGGCATATCTTGAAAGTGGGGTGGACAGTTTCATGTTGCATTTGCTATACTGCTAAGAATAGATATGCAATTAATATGCAATGAGCTTAACAGTGTTTACTAAAAAACGATAGGATCAACCTGGTGACTATATGTGTAGTATAACGAGTTCTCTTAGAGCTGGGTTTACGACAGGACTCCTTGGCTTATGACTACCCTTTTTACCTCATGCTGAAAAACATTCAATCAGGTCTGTTGAGAGCTTATAGCTGTCTCTTGATGACATCCTTGATCTCCTCTGTGGGGTCTTGGAGATTAATGTGGCCTTCTGGTCAACAGCGGTGAGCAAGACAGACTCATGTTTTTACAGCAGAGCACTACAGCGTGCTGGAGTCATTACACTCTGCATGCTAGTGCACCGATATGGGCAGAAGGATCTACATTGCAGTTATATAAGATAGCATACCCTTTTCATTACAAGGGTGCAGATCGTCTCTCGGGTCAACTGCAGAACACGTGCATAAGTGTAGTCGGTTGAGGTTGAATGCACCCGAGAAAGCGTGGGTGAGTGGAAAAGCCATACAATAGCTGAGTATATTTATACTATTGATTCACTACGGCCGTGATATTGTTTAGGTTTAGCATACTCACTCTTATGCCTCAAGCAGTTCAAAGTATATAGCGCATATGCACAGTCCTTTACTCTATATCGTGGGCGACAACATGGGCTAGGTCTCTAAGTAGTAGACTCGCCACTAATTGGTATATCTGTACCTGAAAGATTGTCTGGACGACATGACGGCCTTGGCAGTGTGCCCCGCGTGCCTACTCGCTCTTGTGCACCCCTGTGCACAAACAATGATACGCCGACTATTTTCTAATTGTTCTTCGTGCATATATTTTTGGTGCGTGAGAACTATGCAGAAATTTGAAACGACTGTCACCTCATATGTACCATCATACAGGGAGGTGCGTATGGGCACGGAAAATCATCTGACTCTAAGTTGTATAAATCTTGAGTAAAATCACCATCTATTGCAAGTTATCAACGCAATGCGGATCGAACTATTATTGCCTACACTTATCGCCATTGTCAGTGCTATTGACATCAATTTTTATGTTACTCACGAGAACAGCAGCCTTGCCTCAGCAAACTTGACTACATTAAGCCAGTGCTTGCACCAACTAAATACTTCAGTCGACATTGTATCAACCTTTGATGAAACTGGTACTCGAGAATCTCACGTTGCTGTGGTGGACGAGTTTAATGATGATGAACAGCTTTACAGTGGTGAGAATCAATTAGCGATAATTATAGATATCCAGGACTGCTATCGCGAAGTTGGGATAACAACGAATATTGTATGTGTACGCGACCACGACCATTTAGTGGGCATAACAGCCGAAACAGCGACCATAGCCGCCAACCTCACCCACACTTATTCTAAGCCAGGAACTAATTCCAGATTCTCGCACCAGCACCTCTTTTCTAGAGCTAATGGTGCAAACAGCAGAGGGGTTAAACCCATAAGACGATTGGATTTGGGATTCTTGATATATCAAGGGGCTGCTCTCCTATCTAGTGTTCTATCTAGACTTTTTGAAATAGACTGTGGAGTATGCTACTCTTTACCTGGTGCAGTTGGCAGCGGAATAGAGTTTATCAATGCTCAGGAATTCGAAGTCGATTTTATGTTTTGGCCCCATCATTGCTGCAGATCAAGATCCCCAGACGGTTCTGATCATGAGAATGGGCAAATTATGCGTTTGAAGGCAGACACAGATAATTGGGCAAACATACGCATTGGATCAATATGGCTACAATGTTCAACCCGGCAAGGATGGCCAAATCCGGACACCGGATCAGAAGACGCGGATCCGTGCGTCACATTGCCTGGAAGGGCGTATTGAGCAACCAAATAGCATAGGCGGCACATTCTTTTCGCCAGCAGGTGTGTCACTCCTCGGGTTCACTCCATGGGTCATGGTGCAGAAGCGCATGCGTGCGAGGAAGGTTATGCATGCCCCCTGCATTGGAGCCCTTCTCATTTCTGCCTGGCCATACTACGTCTAGTCTTTTATCCACAGCAGTACTGAATATGTATCTAAGTAAGTAATTTATTAATTAACTCAACACAGTATCTACAAATCAATCTGTCGGCTCGCGTTGTCTCAGCTATTTCTTCCTCATCCACATAGTCACTCATCCCCAGCTCCTTGAGATTGACACCAACCAGTATATTGCCTACATAGTTTAGTTTCCATCCGTTTCAAAGTTGAAACAAGTTACGCCACCTCAGATCTCCATGCAGGAAGTAACAGGGCACGGGAAATCATCTGACTTTGATCGCATAATGTAGTATAAATTGAACCTGCAGCTACTATCTGTAGACAAGCTATCAACACAATGCGTATCGGAGTTCTACTACAGACACTAATTAGTATTGTGAATGCTATTGAAATCAATTACTATATTGGCAACGAGGACAGCAGCCTTGCTTCGGTTAATTTGACCGAGTTAACCCGGTGTCTGAGCCATATAAATACTTCAATTGATATTGTCTCGGTATTCCATGAGATTTTTGACCGGGAATCACATGTTGCAGTAGTCGACGAGTTCAATGATGATGAACAGCTTTACAGTGGTGAGAATCAATTAGCGATAATTACAGATATCCAGGACTGCTATCGCAAAGTTGGAATAAGAACCAATATAATATGTGCACGCGACCACGAGCATCTGGCTCGTGTAAGTGGCGAAGGAGCGAGAATTGCAACCCAACGTAGCAACAGCTATTCTATACCGGGAATTAATTCCAGATTCTCACAACATCACCTCAATTTCGAAATCTATGATGCAAAGAGTAGATGGCATGCATCGGCAGGGTTTTGGGATTTAGTATGTCAGAGAGCTGCGCTTGTAGCTAATATGGCGTCACAGGCTACGTGGTAGATTCGTAACGACTTGACGGATGTTAGGACTAAAAAATTTTTTTTTGTGCTACTTTTACTTGGTTTATCACTCTCCTACATTGTTGATCTCTGGACAAATTTCAGCCTCATCTGAACCCGAGGTTCAAGCTAGGTCTTCGGGCTCACCACTCTGTTTACGACTAGTGGAGCATGTGACTATTGCATTGAAGGACTCGCACTTAGCAGAATAAATCGGACGAATGATGCTATGAGTTCGAGTATTTATTGGCTATGTCACTGTCTCAAGCAAAGATCGCTGGTTCGCTGGTTGAGTGGCGGGGTCAAGTTTTCATTTCTGGAAATGTTGCAAGCAAGTGCTGGCTAACCACAGCCCTCTGACGGCTCTTTCACCTAGAAAAGCTACATAATACGTAAATACTTGAGGCTACTGTACTCTCTTGGTACACCCTATGAATCCTCCTAGGTCTCCTTGAATTCGTAGAATCCACCCTTTTCTTCAACACCAACTTCAATTCTAGCTAATGCCTCCGATGCAAAACTCATCTTACCCTGGAGCTGGTCTCCAGGAACGATTTCACCAACGCCCTTTGGTGTGCCGGTAAGAATGATATCACCTTCCTCAAGAGTCATGATATTAGAGCAGTAGCTCAGAATCTTTGGAATCTTGAAAAGCATCAAGTTTGTCGAATCAGATTGGCGGACCTTACCATTAATCTCAAGCTCCAAGTGGACATCATCAAAGTCGGGGACCCGTGAAGCATCAACAAACTCCGATACTGGCAAAAAAGTGTCGAATCCTTTAGCAATTGTCCATGGTAAACCCTTTTTCTTTGCCTCGTCTTGGACGTCACGGCCAGTTAGATCGAGAGCCAGGCAGTATCCCTTGATTGCTTGCTGCGCATCTTCTTTGGAGAAAGTAGGGGGCAGGTTGCGGAGCTTTTTTCCAACAATTACTCCCATCTCGAGTTCATAGTGCAATTTAACTCCCTTGGGCCGAAGAATGGGACCCTGTCCAGGCAGCAACGCACTAGAAGGAGGTTTGAGGAAGAAAAAGGGCTGGGCTGGCTTTTTATTTCCCAGCTCCGTAATATGCTCGGCGAAATTGCGGCCAATGCACAGAACTTTTCTTGCCTTATCAGTAAATGACATACTCAATGTAACTGGTAAAGCAGTTGATTAAGCGACGGTAATTGGTGTGTCTTTTGGTAGCGGTGTTTTCTCGGGCTATGAAGGAGAATTATAGTTTAAATTGCAGTTAGGCGTTTTATTTGTTTATTATTTAAAGACGGTTGTACAATGTCGGTTGCAAGTTTCTGGTGTCTAAATAGAGTATGCAGGCTAAATAGCCACCATAATACGGGCAACCATACCAACTTTACACAAACTTTAAACAATAAACAAAATATTTACATTAAACTAATAATCACATAATAGCAGGCTTTTCGGAACTGGTCTCTTGAGACGATTTGTCGCCGTCCCGTACAATCATGGCAGGATCAACAAGCGTGCACTGAGGACCCTTGTACATCTTCTTTCCACCCAAGAACCAGAATACAGAAGAAATGGCAACAATACCAACGAAAATTACTACTGCGTAGTTCATGTTCTGGGCAGTGACCGGCATAGCAGTGGGCATAAAGAAGATGATCGAGACAAACGTAGTCCAAGCAATGGCCCACAGATTGACGACCAAAGAAAAGCGACCCATATGCCAAGGACCACGTTTAAACATCCTGGGGAAAGCAACCTTTCCAATGATGGGGATAATGTAGGACCAGTCAAGAGCAATAGCACACACGTTAAAGATGGCATTAATGGCGGTGGTAGAGCCGAGAGCAATCAAGTTGAGCGCAATGCAAAAAATAGCATTCATCCAGACTGCATAAATAGGAGTATTTGTGGTCTTGTTGATAGTGTACCAGACCTTGGAGAGCGGCAACATGTTGTCACGAGCCTGGGCCCAGGCAGTACGAGAAGAAGCTTGCAAGGCAGTAACACCGACGAAGTTAAGAATAATAAAAGTAGCCACGGTAAAGAAAATACCGGCGCTCTTACCCAACGAGTTATAATAAATCTGGGCGACAGGCTGGGACGAAGTCAAGAGATCAGTAGGGTCACCCATGCAGAAACAGAGGACAATATTATAAAGGAAGCCACAAACATAAGTGAAAACCATTGCCGCAGAGATAGCCCAAGGAGCTTTGCGCTCAGGTTGTTTCATTTCTTCACAGATATGAGCAGTAGCGTCGTAGTCGGTCATGGCCCATGAAACAGACAGGAAGCCAAACAAAAAAGAGAATCCGGTGGGCGACCAACCAGAGTTTGCCTCGACAAAGGTGAACACGTACTTGGCATCGTTTTTGTCGGTGGTCTTGACCAACAAAGCAATACAGCCAGCAATGAGGCAACCGAAATGGAAAATGACATAGGTGTTTGTCATTTTCTCCATATATTTAGTAGGGAAACTGTTTAGGAGGCCATGTAATACGATGATTGCTGCCATCACTCCGACGGTGTGTCGGTCAGTAGGAGTGTAGGCACCATCAGTACCCATTTGCACAGCAGCAAGTAATAACGTCGCACATCCGTAATCTGTGGAGGCAACACCGGCGATTTGACCGAGCAAATTGATCCAGCCGTCGATCCAACAAACAATCGGTGCCCACTCTTCAGGAACAAGCTTCGAGCATGCATAGTATAAACCACCCGAGGTAGGATAAGCACTAACGATTTCAGCTACGCTAAACGCAATGCAGAGACAGCCAGCACCAGAAATGGCCCAACACCATACAACACTGGCACTACCACCTGCAACAAGTGGATAAGCAAAAGTAGTAGCAATAGTAGCCATTAGGCCAGAAATAGATACAGCAAAGCTAAACGCACTAAACATTGTAAATTCACGCTTCATTTCTTCGGCATAGCCAAATTTGGTCAAGTCGACGCTATTATCCTGGTTGTCATCACCAAAGTCCAACGAGGTCTCACCATTACCATATTCCAAAATGACTGGTTCGGCTACCGCACTTGCAAAAGACTCGACTTTTTTTGCGTCTTTAACCATTTTTGTGTGTGTAGGGATGCGTGGGGATGGGGGTGGGCTTTATCGGTTACTTAAAGTCCTAGGCTCACCGCTGACTCATCCATGGTACCTGTGCGGTTTGCATATTGGCTAGGATAAAACGCGGTCAAGTGTTAAAAAGGGCGCCAAGTTATGTATCCAGACCCGAAAATAACCTCCAAAAAATAAGCTTGGGGCAGTGAACACCCCATATTTCAGCCTCCAATATGTGGCCGCGGGGTGCCCCGCCTACCACTGTGTTATCTTGAAATTGTGCGTTATGCATGCGACGTGCAGCAGCTTTAATAGATGAAAATCCTCATCAAACGGTACATTGGGGTTATGCAGTTGAGATTATAGGCGTCAGTTATGGGCATACCAATGCGGGATACCAGTAGATTAAATAGAGTTATAAACTATTGGTGGATACAAGTTGGTTTGTGGGGTAGCTATCCTGTCTAGCTCTGAAAACCCACGCGGCTTGCAGGCTAACCCAATGCATTACATAACCCGTCACATGCGCATCTGGGAGCCAGCGATGACGATCAATGCATTTTTCATGCATGAGCGTTTAGTTGAGGCAAGTCGATAACCAGAGCGCCACTAATGAGGGGAGAACATAACTAGTATGGGCATTTAGGGTGTTTTTTGGAGCCATTTTGAAGGCCAGCGTTGCTAGTGACTTTGACGACCTCACGTGAGCTGATATGCAGGCGAGGCTCGTACTTCGTACTTTGGAGAGCAGAGCGGGAATGCAATGCCTATGCAACGTGTAAATAGAGAGTGAATCCAACTGTAGATATCACTGATCGGGCGTGAACAATGAGTCCTATATATAATGTGCGTGGCGTCTAAAAAGGCACCTCAACCCCCACATGGTATGTTCAAAGTGGTAATAACGCTCTAGTACACTCGGTCCAAGTGAGAAAATAGCACGCCTTCGTCAATAACATCGTGGCCCTAAAGATGGCCCTAAGTCTCGTTACATGTGAGGCCCATTGTATTGATTATATGGTTTACTTATCCGTCCCGCAATACTGACCCTAGAACTACCCTTTGGCTCTATGGCTACCTGCGAGCTTGAGATATTTCGTGGTATTCACGTCGAGTTTGTGCATTGCTCGTCCAGAGACATCTCCCCATCGCCGTGACCCTCACTTGGGTTCCTGGTCTTCTCGTTACTAGCATTTTCTCGTCTTTGTATATTAATATGACCATAGACATACTCATTTCTTAGATTGACGGAATATTGGTACGGTTGGGACCCACACTGGCCTCGCAATTTCGAACTGTGTGGGTCGGTGGTTACATAAATACTGTCGACTACCCATTCAACTCTTCTACATGAGTATGAACAACTATCATATTCGGTACCTTCCCATTTCTTGCTACTTGGATACATTTCTTTACAGTGACAAGTTTGAACTTGGCCCTCATCTTATGAGACATGTCGCAGCCTCAAGCGAGCATGAATATATTATTGCTAGTCCCAAAGCTGTGATTAATCTTGAAGATTTTATTGCAACGCTCTCTGATGTATCTTACGATGGCATACTGTCGGTAGCTCAAAGTATCATGATTGGCCTCGATACGCTTCACCAGGCGCGCCGAGTTCACGGCCGCCTCCATCCTCGAAACGTATTGTTTTATAGTGATGGAACTATAAAATTGAGCGATTTTGGGCAAGTCGAGGCGAATGAAAGTAACTTCGTCAAGTTAATGCAAAAGGACATCAGTGACGCCAAAGAACTCACGCTGAGTCTGATGTGCGGATGGATACTGTTGCACAAAATTAGGAATCAAATGACCAGTGATGAGTCTTTTGACGTGGTGACCAAACCGGATTGGCCACTATGGCTATGGGCCACTGGACACCGTGATAGTATCGATGGTGAGCAGGCGACAGTACCACCACGCTTCAAATCCATTAGAAACATGAATTACATATTGAAAGGCACTGCTATAGCAGCGAAAGTGGTCGAGCACATTGAGAAGAAACAAGCCGAAGAGCGTTTTAAAGAAGAGAGGGCGAGTGTAATCCAAGAACAGGTGATGAATACTCCCCGAACAGATAATTCACCAGCTCTATACGGAAGCTCTTTACATGATTCGCCTATGGGAAGCACTACTCCAGATACGTCTAGGCATACTGACGAGGGTGTATCTCAATACAAAGGCTCAGTAGACGAGCCATCAAGTGACTTGCAAGGAGACTCGCGTAAAATATATAACACTGGTGGTACCTGTGATGTTTATGCCTGTGATTCACCTCAGGAATCACCCCAAGATATTTCCTGTTTATATCGCACTAGCTCCAACGATAAACTGAACACAGATACCTTCTCTGACGAAGCTGAACGCGAAAGTTCACTGTCGTACAATAATCGTAATATCCGTTTGCTCTATATTCCGAACAATAATGATCCTGGCGATAGTTCTTCGGTTTACTCGGAAACAGAGTAAATAGAAGGTAATACCTCAGCGTTGAATTTTTCACTCATTGGGAACGGCTTATTACTGTGGCATGTTTAGAAGTGCTTACAATCATTATAGTATACTTACAATCTAAATTGTGGAATCTGTATATTCGAGGTAGGCATGCCTTATACAACGGGTCAAAATGTGGGTAAGCCAGGACTTCATTAGTTATTTCGTTCCCACTCTATTGCGCATGAGATGCTTTGTACATTGTGCAATACAATACATGTGAGTATCTGAATACTGAGATGTCTTAATTTTGATTCATGGCTCGAACTTGACGACCACTCAAGACAATCTCTTATATAGATAAAGAATATACCGAATTTTTCAGCATCTATGACAGCTACTTCTCCCCTATTTTCTCTGGTGTACTCAACATTCTAATTTTATGAATCTAAACTTGTCTCCATGAGGTAGGGGAGAAAGGGGTATGTCTCGAAAGTATTGTGTACTAAAACTTAACTAAATCCTATAATAATTCTGAAAATAATAAAAGCCCAGGTCGCTGCAGTGACAGTTACCAGTTTGAACTGAATGCGCACGAAGGATGACCTCGCTTGGCCATGCAGGTAACATGATCGGCATACAAAGTGCCAAATGGGGACCAGCAATCAGATGAATCACAGCCATGTTCTAGCGACATACATTGGGAATCAGCAGCATCATCCTCGTTACCCACTTCGGTAAGACAACCTACATCAGCAGTTCCCAAGCAAATCATAGTATTGGCTGCCTTATCCCATCCTATGGAAAGCAGTGCAGGTGCGTCGGGTGAACCGTATCTCTGATTAAGCTTAACACTATGGCCATTACCGTTGAATGTCCATGCCTCCATAATATCTCCCTCGCAGTTCAAGTGATTATAGAACCGCAGCTCTGCTCCACAGTTCAATTTATCTCCCATTGCTAGCCCAACAAGGGGTATTGCAGAGAATAGTAGACAAGTAACTAAAGTAGTCATGGATATTTACACCAATTCAAGTTACCTGGGGCTTTATTTATAGGTTTTCTTTTATTGCCTGTATGGGCTGAGCGCACTGCATAGCGCGGCTTATCTATATGCAGGCTATTTAAAGCACCGTTGCCACATTTTCAATATTCGCGAAAAAGAGATCGGTAAAGCGTAGTGTGTGGGGTCGCTTAAGATGAGTAGCCGTTTTGGGCGGATGTTCAGGCAGTTAATATTCTCGGCGATTGCTACTCTATTGTATGACAACCTACTTGATAGATATGACGCGCCTTAATGCACAACTTTTGTGAGGTGTCGATCAAGGCTTGACTGAGACACCAATGCCGCGTCAAGTTGGTGGACATAAACGAGGCTTGCTTGGCATGTTGATCTAATGCAGGGATTGAAAAACGACCAAGATATTATCTCACGCGTTGAAAACCGTCCAGTTAGTTTTCCGCATAAATGCAAAAGTCTGAACCATTAAAGAGCGGTTGTATTTCGACTTTTTAGTGCGACGCCACATTAAGCTATCCACAGGATACGTATAAATAGACCTAGCTTGGGCTCTAGTACCAGCATGACTGGCGGCTATGTTGTTGCTACATATTTGCTTAGCTGTTTTTGTGTGGTTGAACTACAAACGTATCACAGTACTGGCGTTTGCCTGGACTCCTCCATATATACCCCCTAACCTCACATGCACGTGCGTGCGTTTCCCGCTATTTTCCCGCGGGTACAAGCAGGTACCGCTAGACATAGCTAAAAGAAAGATATTCTGTATCGCACTATTGTAAGACGCACATATCCAACCCTATATTTTAATCTGTCTGGTAAAAAACCCAGGAGAATCTGGGGTTATACCACACTTTCCAAACTAATAGCCTCGGTCCAGCCTGTTTCAAGTATGGATTCATGCAAAAGTGGGATGGGATCGTCGAGTAATCCCATAATTTTGCAATCCACAAATAGAGAGAGCAGCCCATTAATCACCAATGGCAACAATTTGAGCGGAGTTATATAGCTGATTCGCCGTGAAAATCTATAGAAACATGAGCGGGTGTCCTCATTATATTTTAATATAACTTAGCATGTCCGTAAATCGCCTGAAAGAAATCTGCTCTAGTGAACCTCGGTCTTGGAAAGGCTGGGCAACTTGTTACGAGCTCAATCCCTAAAGTCACATATTATCTTCTTACATCTTCTTACACCAGTGCAATGCCTATCTATTTCTGGGGCGGTGCTCTACAATATGCCAATATTATACTGGATCCAGTAGTCAGAAGAATAGGGGTGCTCCTTCTAAATAGGAATTGCTATTCTGGAGAGCATAGAAGCTATAAAACTAAGCCCTTGTATATGCAATTCGTAGTGTATGGTCTGATATTCAGAACCAATGCTATACCAGCCTTATGGAAAGGATGAACTTGATGTACGAACTCAACTGATAGGGTCATACAGGTCTCAAATGTGAGGATGCTTGCTTTCCTAATTTTTATACTTTATTCCTTGGTTAAATAGAATAACCCACGCGAACAACTACAAGTTCTCTCTCAAAACTTGTCTACGCATTTAGCCTACTCATGCAATAATGACAGACTTGTGCTGGCCAGGCTCCCATAAAATCTACTAGCAATAGTCCTAAATATAGCGCTCAAATAATAGCAACTATCTAATAATAATTCTTTAATAGGTTCAGCTAAATCCACAGCTGTAGTACAAAATAGCGCCATAATCGACACTATTTTTCTATTCCATTCTCAAGGCTGTCAAGCTTCATCTCGTTTAACTCGTATGATCTACGATGTAGATGCTAGCGATATAGTAGTAGATGTTGTATGATTTGGCACTACGCAAGATGCTGGCCACCAGTAAGCGCTCAATGTAGCCAAAAAAATGAGAAATGTGATATCGCATTCCACTCACGGCGGGATTTATGTACTTTACAACGCCATTTCTTTGCCAACGAGTTCATTCATCCAATCTCCACTAATCTCATCACGCTGCCTGATTCCCCGATACACTCGGACTTTCCTAACTAGGGATACGCATGCATGCGCTGGGAGCTGAGTGGCTTCATCTCAACGGCTCGGCGAGAAGGCGCAACTGGTCGAAAAAAATAGTCTTGAGAGCTTGGTGATTTATTCTCTCAATGTCCATTTTTTAAATCAATCTTTGTCCATTTTTCCCCCCTAAATTGAGGACTTTGGGGAGAGTTCTTCCACCTGCCTAATTGGGCGACGTGCATGTGCAGTTCTTCCGGGCTCTGTTTCTCGGCTCCATGGAGGAATTCCGCATATTAAATAAGCTCATAAATTATTCCTCACTTTACTTATTCTTGTTCATATTTTTTCAGCCCCATTGGTCTTCACATTTGGCCAGTTTATTCGAGCCTGCCTATGGATCAAGCATGCGCATGCAGGCACATGCATGGGAGCACTCAGATGCACCAAACTATGTACATGCATTCGCTGCAAAATCAACTATAAAGTAATGGGCTCCCCCTAGAATTTTTCAGTTTTGAAAATCACTCCTCACTGCTCTCTACTTTGATGATATGCCTTTTCTGGATTATTGGATTGCTGTGTTGCCCGCGTAAGGCGCGTGGTGGACTTGAATCTGAGCGGCAATTTCACAAGATTCTTATTGCAGATCCCGAATTTGAATTTCCTCAAGAGTCAGTATGTTTTTCAAACTCGATTGATTTCACCGTGTCTGTTTTTCTTTTTCTTTTTGGTAACTCTTGATTTCTAACTGGCAGCTCTCTCTGTCCAAAGATTTCTACCCTTGTTGTGAGTTGGTGTTCTTCACTGACTCTTTCCCTGTTTTTCTTCTGGTACCTCGCTTTTATATCTCTTGCTGCTTTACTTTTTTTGCACTCTGCCAATTTATCCTCGCTCAAGGGGCCCGATGGTTAAGTATGGCTATACACCAATTATTCGCATACCTTGATTGAGGATGGCTTGAGTGCATTAGAACTATGAGCACGCCGCTTATTGTATGAGCTTTTCTGCTCGCATCCTGTTTTTTTTTTTCCCTACCCGGTACCTCGCTCGCTGATGACCACTGGCTACAAGTTGGTTCATTTCTTTAAATGGCTACTCGCCATTATGGAATCTTCTTTATCTCGCCTTTGTTTGTCACATTTTATTGTTTGAGCTGCAGCTCTCTACCCTGATGTTTATTCCCTCTCCAACTTGGTAACTCGATCCCATTTCTTCTCGGGACTAACTGCTACTGCTACACTCACAAGCAGGTTAATTGGACTTCTCCCCCTACCAACCACTGGTAATTTCAAGATGATGAGTATAGTGTCTCTG
>JAKTWR010000079.1:0-38790 GCA_030582415.1 Wickerhamiella vanderwaltii | reverse complement strand
CTTACAGGGCATACCGCCATACGCGTTCATTGGATAATCCTTTGGACCCACATGGTCTATGACTTATGTAGTGCTAACAGAACGGCCAGCCTTACGCTGCGCCGGAGACCTATATGTCTCTAGAATAAATTATTCCAAAAAAAAAAATGTGGATGTCTGAACCCTGCCACTTGAATTATTTGGGAACGTTACAGGTACAATGGCACAGCATTCACGCACAGCACCGGCAGAACGCGCAGACCTTGCCCCGCACCTGTTTCCCAGCGTGAAACCACTCTGACCAGAACTGATACTTCACACAGTCCTTACAGGGCATATCGCCAAACGAGTTCACTGGATAATCCTTTGGACCCACATGGTCTATGACTTATGTAGAACTAATAGAACGGCCAGCCCTAAGCCGCGCCGGAGACCTTTATGTCTCTGGAATAAATTATTTCAAAAACAATTGTCTTATTGTTCAAAAACAAATATTGTCCTTAGATTTTGAAAAGGCATATGACCACCCATCCCGACTATACTTATACAAGGTCATGGAACGGATTGGTGTTCCAGCGTACATCATTCAGATAGTCAGAGCCTGCCTGACGCACACAAAGTCAAAGATATGGATGAACGGACATATTGGTGAATACTACGATGTA
The DNA here is from genome assembly GCA_030582415.1 of Wickerhamiella vanderwaltii. Classification (NCBI taxonomy): domain Eukaryota; kingdom Fungi; phylum Ascomycota; class Dipodascomycetes; order Dipodascales; family Trichomonascaceae; genus Wickerhamiella; species Wickerhamiella vanderwaltii. The sequence goes on along the minus strand of JAKTWR010000079.1, from coordinate 38,146 downwards.
CGCACGGGGGTGCGACAGGGTGACCCCTTGAGCCCCGTATTGTTTCCAATCATACTGGAGCCACTACTATGCGCTCTGATAGGCATATCAAACCCTCTGAAAGTAACACACCCTTATCAAGAGATTGAAGAATATCAGCGCGAGGCTCAGCTGCCCTGGAAAAAAGTACCCGCAGCACCAGGTCTAGCAGCACACCAGTTAAGACATTAAAGTCCTCCCACGAGATCCTACAACAATATTGCCTAGCATCTCGAGCCAAATTGAATGAAGGAAAATCAATGTTAATTGAAAAAAAAAAAAAAAGACTCACCCCTATGTCGGCAGCGACTTGCTGAGCATGTGTTCACCACAGTACCAATCAAAACAATGAGTACAGATGCAGTAAAAATGCTTGGAGTGCGTATCGGTGCCCAAGGCGCTCGCCAGCAGTGGCAAGAGCTATAGACAAGCTTAAGAAAACTTTGGCAGCTTTGTTTCGACTTACCGAACGCAGTTGCAGCCCACTATATTAATGTCTTCGCTATGTCAAAGATCATCTATGTAGCGGCAGTGCATGAACCATCAGCTGCCCAACAAGCACAGATTGAGGCTCTGCTAGTCTCAAAACTACAACGTGGTGCGAATAATCACTTGTCAATGAAACTAGGTACCCAACTACCTCGAGGCCAAGGAGGGTTCGGTCTGCACTCAATAAAAGCAATAGTGCACGCAAGACAGGCGTATTTCTGGTACCTTCTGTGTACTGAAATTGGGTATGCTCGAGCGCTATACCTGGGCGCGATCCAGCAAAAGTTATTCTATATGAGCCAGGCACTTCTACGCCAACGTACGATGCAGAGGGCAGAACGAGAAGGTCAGGTCCAACCAATCTATCCACTGCAATTGGAATCACTACATGTACGGTCGACCATTGGAGCATGGCCCATCCCATGTGACGACCCGTCGAGACTCATCATTCCAAAAAACTTACAAAACTATCGAGAACACTTTGCTAAACACTGCAAAGTAGCAAAATACCTGGCACCTCGACAATGGAGCCAGTGCCAATGGCACGGTACTTTTAAAATAACCGCCAATGGTAGCTTTCGGAGTCTTGCACCTGAGCAAGCTACTAGAATTAAACGGGGACCGGAATACAACATCAGTGAACCAGTCCCAGCAGCTACCCCGAAACTACCAGCCAAGGCAAAATCACTACTTGCATGGGAAAACCATATTACATGCCCCTCGGACGACGAATCGCCTCTTAGTCTTCGCACCTTCCAAAAAGCACAAAATATCTTTCCAAGGTACACATATACAATTCCTTTTTTCGGGATAATTCATTTAGTCCTAGAACGGGAGGGAGACGACAATCCAAGACATTGGTCATGTCGATGGATGCTCTTGAAACAAGGAGTCCCCCTTTTTACGTGCGATCCTTTAGACCCATTACCATTCCATTGAGCGTGGCCAGTAGAGCTCGACATCTCATGATACACCGAGAAATTCCCGTTCCAATACGATGAACCTTTGAGACTATCCTAGTGTGTTGTTTCATGAGACTTTATACCCACATAACCGGCGCAAGGCATACTAACATAGCTATCAATACCACTTGATAGCTTTCATGTCTCTGTTGTCTCTGCTTTACTCACCCATGCGCCCATCAATGCTCCTAATACAACAAAGTCTACTCTATAGTAATTGCAATGATCTCTCTCTCTCAATTGGTATGTTGCTCGTCAACTTGATTACCTCTATGCGCTTCATGCTGTAGATTGCATAGTTGCATGATTGAGCTCTGAAAGCTACAGATTGCGGTGAATCGGCAATCTGACGAACATATAGCCGCCAATTGCACTCCAGCAAAATCATCATAGGGCGCGGAGTTGTAGGGAAAGACTAATGTCTAAGGGCATGCAGTTTTATGGTACGCTTTATCGATGCAAACTGCCAAAACGAACCAATCTATAATATTCGAGCTTTGGGGTTTTGTGCCATAACCATCCCCGCTAATATACTCGCCATGACCCTATCTTGATCGAATCAGCTACCCAATGAAAGGACCTGGAATTGCACAGGCAGGCAGAGACCGTATAATGAGAAAAGTCCTTGATTAGCCATATTATATAACTCGGTGATTTATTGTGCCAACCATTGAGAAGTTGATAGCTTGGAAAGCGGTTGATGGCCCTATTCCCACTGGAGCACGAGCTACACCTACACAATATATGGCAGGAGCTAGCGTTACTCTTCATTCATTAACGGTTTATTAAATACTGCCTAGATCACAATACCCAGCTTTGCAATTACTTGCGGACTATACTTTTCTATATAGGCGAATTGCTAGCTATTAAACCCTTCAAGTGGCATTGGCCATCGCTCATGGAGCTGTATGACACAAGCAATTGCCTCTAATTGTATCTACCCATGCAACTATACCCCTTTACAAAATGTTTCATTAACGCAGCACGTATTATCGGCTAAAAATAGCACTAGAGGTTGCACCTTCGAGGTACATTGTGGCAGCTCGCCCTGTGCATCAGACCCACATGACTCAAGGGAGACTGAAAGGATTACGTCACGTGAGGAAAATGCGAGAAAAGCCGGAGCATGGAACTCAATTGCAAATTGCATTCTTTTCTGGAGTTTATACTCGAATTATATACCCTGTATACTGATTGTGTAGCGAATATTAACGTGTGACATTGAGATACGCAATGGAGGCCTGGAATATTCTACATATGACCCTAACCCTGTGCCGCTTAGTAGGGCGCAATCATTGGGACACCTCGACAGTACCAACTGAGGGTCGGATACTTATTTGGGGCTTCTGACCTGCTGAAATAGTATTCACATAATCCCGCTTTTTACAAGGCTAGCAGTGCAGTAAAACCGAGACTTCCGGCATAAGTAAATCCTTGTATTCGAAGTGCCCGGATAGAGCCGACTTGACCAATCAGATTGAATTATTTGGCTGAGTCATCGTTAAATTTTTCCCCGCCGCCTGCGTAGAGCTTAGTTTCTCGAAACCGAGCTTCAAAGAAAAGCCTAAAGCAACAGCCCACATAGCTGCAAGGGATAGGAACACTCTACCCTTTCTCAGCTAAAGAAAACTACCGTTTCCTCAAACAAGACCTCGACGCCACAGAATATGAGTGGCGTTGGAGGAAGTGCACGTATCAGACAGCGCAAAGTTTCCCTCAAAAATTCAATCCGAGTTGTTTATGAAAAGGATTTAAAAGATGCTGCCGGCGTCGATTTCTCAAAAGATCCCCTGCGTATCGAAACAGGTGTGGAGAAACACGAGGAGCAGGAGTTCCATCTGCAGGAAATCCTCAATCAAGCGATTGCTCCTGTTAAAAAGGTTTATATTCCTACACCAAACGCATCCGCCCATTGGTCTGAATACAAAAAGTACTATGAGCCAAAATCGTTTGAATCAAAGTCGTACATTCGTCAATCTGCTACGGTTGAAGACTGCAGTGGATGTCCTTATAATATGGATGAAGAAGATGAGGAATTTCTCACCAAGTTTAATGAATCTTCCGATGAAAAGTGTTCGGAGGATGAGCTTGAAATGATCTGTTATCTGTTTGACACCGTTGTCAGCGAGAAACAACCATTCCTATCCACTGAGCCAAACCAATTGCTTGATTATCCAGACCTGGAATCAGCAGTACTTGCAAAACTTTCTAGCGAGCAACGCGATGCAAACTCTCTGGATAGATTACTTGGGCAACTTAATAATAGTGTGTTCACGCCTAAATGGAAACCCTCGCCCAATCGCAGCGAGACCGCGAGCATTAAATTATTTGGTCCTGAAATCTATAAACACTACAGGGCCCGCAAAATTGCGCGCAAGGGTGGCCCGTTATCCCCTCAACTCAAATTCGAAACGAATAGTCAAAAGGATGATCATGACCCGTATGTATGTTTCAGGCGTCGTGAACAGAGGCACACTCGTAAAACAAGACGCACAGATCAGCAAAGTAATGAAAGGTTACGAAGGCTTCAAGCCGAAATGAGACAGGCGAAGCTTCTATTCGAACTAGTTGCAAAGCGAGAACAATTACGCTTACAAGCACTTCAAGCTGATTACGATGTGTTTGAGGGCCAATGTAGCCTTAAAGCTGCGAAGCGCAAAGCCAAAGTCGCTGGCGATGATGAAGATTTGCTAACCGCGCTTGTCAAACGTCGCGAAGAGCCGCGGAAGCTTCCAACCAAGAGAGCACCAGAACCAAAGGTCGAGCGTGTTGAGAAAGCAGAAGCAGCTAAACCCGAAAAAGTGGAGAAAAAGAGCCAGGTTAAAGTGCCTAGCTCGAAGATTCCTGACTTGGACCACATTACCCTCGAGCAGATGCTTGCTGAGCGTGAGGAGGCTATTCAAACAATGCTCAATACGAAGCTGAAAGCGCGAGAAGCTGCTGATCATGGTTGGGTTAGTAAAACTGATGACGCCTTTGTACCCTGGGTTAATTGTATTGACTCCTCAGAAACCAACACTCCCGATGACTTGTATTCTTCTTTGAACTCACTCTATCCACCTCCAGCAAAGCGTATTTGTTTACCGCTATCGCACAGCCTTGGGCGTAAGTTATCGCAAAAATTTATTGAGCCTCAGGTTATTTGGGCAGGTACTGATAATGACGACGAGGGATTCACGGTTCGGCGAAAAATCACTGATTCTGATATCGCCCCCAGCGATAAGATCAATGCGCCGCGCAATTCGAGCATTGCTTTGCGCAAACGGACTGGTCGTTCAGGCATGCAATTTATTGACCGGAGGAGCGTAATTCGTTCGTGTCCCCTCGATGAATCTGATGTAGCCAATCAACGCTTTGCTGATCGGTTTAAATTCGACTGCGAATCTCAAACAGAGCTGCCAGTAGATATATATGGTGACCCTGCTCGACTCAATGGTGTGCAAAGGCCTACTCAGCAAATTCGCTTTGGATCGATGTTGCTGGCAAAAAGCTACGAGTATTTGCATGAAGCTCAGCAACAACGTCAGATCCGACTAAAACGCAAACAGGAGGGTCAGCCTCAATCGACTGCATCTGGCCAAGCATCGTCTTCTGGTTCAACTTCTCAGGCTGGTCAAAGTACCCAGGCACAAGGCCAATCAGCTTCTCACCAATCGCAGTCTCAGTCGTCGTCACAGTCTCAGTCACAGAGCCAAGGACAAGACCAAGGCCAAAGCAACACTACTCCTGGACGCCAACCATACCCCATAAGCGTGGTTTCGTTTTAAATGGGAAATAAAAATTTTAAAGATTAATGAGTTTATGTATGTATATAGATGTTTGTTTGATACAATAATCTACCTTTAAGCCCTCAAAAATAGCGCAAATATTTGAAGGAACGTCAACCCGAGGCCTATTCGTCCAATAGTCGAAGCACATTCTCAGGGGGACGACCAATAACCGCTCTTGAACCAGATACAAATATAGGCCGTTCAATTAAACTGGAATTCATTGCCATTGCATCAATAACATCGTCATCCGACGCAGAGTCGAGCTTTAGACTTGCGTGCAACGGCTCGGACTTCCTCACGAGCTGATGGGGGGTCAATTCCAGCTTTTCAAGCAATGATACTATCTCCTCTCTCGATGGCTTTTCGTTTAGGTATAGATAAACCTCCGGGTTCACTCCTTTTGTTTGCAAAAGCTCGAGAGCTGCCCTTGATTTTGAACAACTGGGGTTGTGGTAATACTGCATGTCGGACAAAACCGCGGTAGGGGTCTAGTTTATAAGAATAGCCAAAAAAAAGGCCAAGTGGGCCAAGTGGGCCCAAAGCGCATGGTCATAATTTAATATTTTATTTTGTTTTTATGCTAGTTCAAGACTAAATTTGCGTTCGTTTTGTTACACATTCGAGCGGACTTCAAAGAAGCGCTTGAGGTAAAAGATCTGGAAAACAGAGTTTGCAACAACAACAAGCAGCTGGAAAACAGACCACCACTTGACTCTATCATTTGTGCTCTCAGCAGTGTTACGGTGAACGCGTTCACGAATGACAATGTAAGACTGCTCGTGTTGAATATCTTGAATGAGGCGATTAAGCAAACGGATCTGACTTTCGAGGTTGTCAGTTTTAATATCCCGCGAAACATCCTGCACTACAAGGTCATTCATGTGAAAAGTAACATCTTTGGTCTTAATGCTGCTGTACTCATTGGAGAAGCAATAGGTGTATTTACCATTCATATTGATACGCAAATCGGGTTTACCGTCAGTAACACGGTCTAAATGCAAAAGACGGTTGCCTTGGGGGCCAATAATTGAAAAATCAACGTCCAACTGCTCGCTTGAGCTGGGGTCACGCGTACCAACCTGGAAAGAAAGGGCCAAACGGTCGCCATAAGTAAAGGTATCATGGAAACAGATCTTTCCCTTGGGAGGAAGTAGTTCATTGAAAGCTAACGCGAACGACACGAAAATAAATGCCAAAAGGTTCATCGCGTTACGTGGAAGGGTCTTAGCCCCGGGGTCTTGTGTAATGAGGGGGCAGTTTAGCGAGAGCTTTTGAGGCCGTACACTGCCAGGGATGAATAGATTAAGGAAAACATATATACATAAATATATAGTAGTTATATGCGGAATAAAAAAATGTTTTATAGCATTTTAGACATGTACGGCCCATCAAGCTCGTAGCCCAGTCGAGCGTAGTAGTTTCTCACACCAACGCCTGAAATGACTGAAAGCTTCTGAGAGCCATGCTCATCGCGTGCAATGCGCTCGGCCTCCTCCATTAACAAAGTACCGAATCCTTGATGCTGAAATTTACGAGGATCGCGAATATGTAGCGGCACAACACTGCCATAGACGTGCAGCTCACGAACAAGTGATGACTGCTGGCCAGTGAGTTCGGGACGATATGTCGTTTCTTCAGCGCAAAGACGCAAACGAAGCAGACCAACCAGGATATCTTGCTTGGGGTCCTCATAACTCAAAAATGTCTCCCATCCACCATTAGCGTAATAATCTCTACGGATGAGCTCGACCTGATCAGGGTGGATCTTGTGGTGGACTTCTTGGATACCGACCTCACGAGTACGCACATCCCGGCATTTTGTACCAAAATCTTTCATACGTGCCAGTGCTAGTTCTCTCAGGTTACCATTCTCAACGCCAGATGTAACAAGGGGCATGGGAATGTCACGCTGGACACGATAGATACGAGTCCAGGGAGGAACCAGGGCCAAAATACGGGCAACAAGGTCTACCAGTGCATTAGGGCTATAACTCTTGTAAAGACCCTGTTTCCATAACTCATACAGACCAGTGCCTCGGATTACAAGTGTAGGATATAATTTGAGGCCATCCGTTCTAAAATCAGGGTTATCAAAATATTCTCTAAATTGCTCAAGATCACGCTCCATACCCATATTAGGCAGGTCAGGCATCATATGGCTAACAACTTTGTAGCCAGCATCCTTGGCTAGCTTGAACGTATGGCATACAGCCTTTACTGTATGGCCACGGTTTGTGTCACGAGCAACATCCTCATAAACAGACTGGACACCAATTTCAAGACGTGTACAGCCATAATTAAGCATATCAGTCAAATGAGTCTCTGTACAATAGTCTGGGCGGGTTTCAATGGTAATACCCACGCATTTAGTTGAACTTTGTTGGCCAAACTTGACAGCTTCGTCAACACTGGTCGTGGTGTGACCCGATAGAGCATTGTGTAATGAAGTAATAAACGATTCACGATATTCCTTATCGAGACTCATAAAAGTTCCTCCCATAATAATGTATTCAACTTTGTCAATGGAGTGGCCAAGTCCTCGTAGCTGTTCCACTCGTCCTCGAGCTTGTTCATAAGGGTCATAACGGGCCCGGATAGCACGCATAGAGGTGGGTTCGTAACCTGTGTAGCTCTGTGTAGAATACTCAAAGTCTGAATCTGGTCCACCAGGACAATAAACACAAATGTTACCAGTATAAGCGATGTGAGGGCAACGATGGGGTTTGCACATTACTGCGACAACTGCGATACCAGAAGCAGTTCTAACAGGTTTCGCTCTCAGTTTTGGCAGTAATTGCTTTTTATACTGTTCTGGAATAGCAGCAATGATATCAGTGAGTCGTGGTTGGCTCTTTAGCTTGTGCTTCTTCGCAAAGCGGCCCACAAGAGCGTTTAAATTAACATCTTTCTTCTCTTGAACAAGATTCACTAATTCGACTGAAATATCACCACAGCAGCGAAGAAACCGTTCCTTCTCTGGCAGCGGCTCCGGTTTCATCTAGGAAATTTTTCAGCTTACAAACCAGAGTCGACTATGTGTGCGCTTTATCGATAAGTGTCTGATCTAAGTACTATTTAGAATATTGAATGAGAGCATAATCTCCACCCCATGCCCAACCATGGCTGGGGGAGTGGGTTTTACTCCAAATTTCATCTAATTCTTCGGCTCTTCCCTTGGGCAAGCCAACAACAACATCGGATTTAATAGTACGGAATGTCGTCATAGGGATACCATTACTTGCCAGGCCCTGAATGGCTTCAGTAAATGGCGTGTCGCGAGGCCAAGCAACGTCGCCAGTGAGTTTACGATAGTTAAGATCGCCCTTAAAGATGACGAGTTTTGATGCTCTAAAGTCCTCCCAGACTTTGTCACCGCCGTATTTTCCATCCTTTGTAATGCCCCAGAATGATCCTCCGAGAGTCCAATACGCAGAAGGGCGCATAATAATTTGGCCCGCAGATTGGTATTCAGCAATCTTTTGAATCAGCTTGTCAATTGCCTCTCTATTGGTGGGGAAAGCTTCTTTATCATTCATCAAGAATGTTGTTCTGAGCCAATCGCGGGGAGTAACGTCGCTAACAAACCAGGGGATGTTTTTGGGGTGGAATACAATCTGTTCAGCAAGGCCAGTGTCGAGTAAAAACAGTGCCAAAATCAAATCAGTGAAAAACTCGAACCCAGCGTTGTCTAATACAATGTCGATACGGCCACCCATACTAGATCTAACTTGTTTCCAAACTTTCTCGAAATCGTTGGCCAAAATAGCCTCCTTGTCTCTTTCAGCAGAAGCAACCTGGAGCTTTTTGATCTGTTCAATATCAATTGTTACGAGTAAGCTCAAATCAGTAGCATTGCCCCAAAGCGAGGTCAGCACCGCTTCATGGAACAAAACCTTGAGAACTTCCAATTGTTCACTGAGGGGCTTTTGCTGAACCTCGGCGATCTGGCCCTCGAGATCAATGAAGCGAGCAGATAAATCACCCACCGCTTTCTCTGATTTTGCAAATGTAGAGTCTTTTTGAATTCCAAAGATATCGTAGCTATCCCAATAGGTAGATTCGTAAAAGAATTCCTGGACTTTGCGGTATACATAGCATTCATAGAATAACCAAGGAGCATTATGGTAGTGAACAGGTGCTAGAGATTCCAGTTCATCATTAAACTGTTGATCAGAAGGGTGAATGACTTTAATAGGAGTAATTTCAGCGTTGCTAGCAAAGTCTGTAATCATACCCCGCACTTTTTCTACAATTTTATCGGCTTCTGCTTTCTTAGGGGCATCGCTAGTAGCAGCAGTATCTTGCAGGTCTTTGATAATCTGCTCAAAAATAGCAGGTAGTCTCTCGTGAATAGTCTTACAGGCAAAAGAGGTATTGTCCCCCGAGCTATACGGAGCCGGTGTCGTCATAATGATGACTGACTTGTCCCCATAGTTCGCGTATATATACCCAGCATTAGATAATGGTGAAAGACTCATAGAGCATAGATGTACTTCCCCTCAACCGTAGCTGATGACTCTAACAATCAAGTCGTTGAATCGAGTGCTTCAGGAGAGTATCCCTGCGCCTCCCCTTCCCCGCACCGTGGAACTTGCAGGGGAAGTGCATTGGGGTAATTTAAATAGAAAGTAATAGAGTAATAGCTGGATTTGTGGTATTTCATCTAATTTTCCAAATTGACCCTCGACTTTTTCACACCTTAACAAACCAACTAAAACGTACAGTTGTGGCTCGCAGGCATTGACGCCACAGATCACTCCCAGCGAGTTACACATGTCCAGTCTAAGGCCCCGTTGGCCCCACACACACAACACTAGCAATGTCTGAAATTGATGAAAGCTTGTATTCCCGGCAACTTTACGTGCTAGGCAAAGAAGCAATGCAAAAAATGGCCAATAGCAATGTGCTTGTAGTCGGCCTGGGAGGTATCGGTGTAGAGATTGCCAAGAACGTCATCCTGGCTGGTGTCAAGAGCGTCTCGTTATTTGACCCTACTCTCACTTCTCGCGGAGATCTCGGGTCGCAGTTTTATCTAACTGAAGCTGATATTGGTAAACAGCGTGCTGAATCCTGTTGCCACAAATTGGCCGAGCTCAATTCCTACGTCCCCGTGTCTGTGGCCTCTGGATCTGCAGTTGGTCTCGCTAGCCAATACGAAGTAACTGTCGCCTCTGATATTTCCGCTGAGCAGGCAGTTGAACTTAATAATGCCGCAAGATCTGCCGGTAAGCAGTTCATTTGGGTCGAATCTCGTGGTCTATCCGGATTTATTTTCAATGACTTTGGTAAATTCAACGTCATTGATTCTAACGGCGAAGAACCTTTGAATGGTAGAGTAGCTGATATCACTGATAACGAAGTCTTTGGCCCTGAAACTATTCGCCATGGCCTTGAGGATGGTGATGTCATTGAATTGTACGACGCGGTTCCTTCCTCTATTAACGGCGAGTACAAAGTCAAAGTCAAGGGTCCGCTTTCCTTTGAGATTGAAACCAAATCTAAGTGGGAGAAAGGCGGCGAATGGAGACAAATTAAGCAACCGCAAACCATTGAGTTTAAGTGCCTTGAAGAACAACTTGCTGAGCCCGAGTTCCTTATCTCTGACTTTGCCAAGTTTGATAAGCCCGCTCAACTTCACATTGGTTTCCTCGCTGTCAACGCATTTAAGCTTAAAAACAACCGTGCCCCTCGCCCTTACAATGATGAGGATGCTGCTGAAGTTGCTGTACTCTGCAAGAATGTTGCTGCACAGTTCCCAAAGGTCCTTGGCGAAGAGAAGCTTGATGAAGAATTTCTGAAAAAGTTTACTTATCAATCTAGCGGTGAGGTTGCTCCTCTTTTGTCTGTGCTTGGTGGTACTGCTGCCCAAGAAGTACTCAAAGCAGTTTCTGGCAAGTTTGGCCCCATCCGTCAATGGATGTACTTTGATGCATTCGAGGCCCTTCCTAGTGGTGTGACTGAGGCAGATGCTGCTCCTCTTGATACTCGCTACGACAGATACTATTCTGTTTTCGGTAAAACATTCATGGACAAGTTGGCCAACCTTCATGTTCTTCTGGTTGGTGCTGGCGCCATTGGATGCGAAGTCCTCAAAAACTGGGCCTTGCTTGGTCTTGGCTCTCAAAAGGGTCATATTTATGTGACTGATAATGATACTATCGAGAGATCTAACTTGAACCGTCAGTTTTTGTTCAGACCCAAGGATGTTGGTCACGCTAAAAGTGATAGCGCCGCTGCCGCAGTTGTCGAGATGAACCCTGATTTGAAGGGCCACTTCACCACCATGACTGATAAGGTTGGCCCCGATACTGAGGATATCTTTAACGAAGGCTTTTGGACTAGCATTGACCTTGTTACCAACGCTCTGGACAACGTTGAAGCTCGTACATATGTTGATGGCCGCTGTGTATTTTACCTCAAACCTCTTATTGAGAGTGGTACTCTAGGTACTAAGGGTAATGTTCAAGTCGTTGTTCCCAATATGACAGAGTCTTATGCTTCGAGTGTTGATCCTCCTGAGCAAGGCTTCCCTTTGTGTACTATCCGCAATTTCCCCAGCAAAATTGACCATACTATTGCTTGGGCCAAGAGTCTTTTCCATGAGTTGTTTGAGCAAAACTGTCAGAACGTCAATCTGTACCTCACCCAACCCAACTATGTTGAGAGTACCCTTAAGCAAGCGGTTAATCAAAAGGATACTTTGACAACCATTCAGTCTTATTTGGTTGATGAGCGGCCCTTGACATATGAGCAATGCCTCGTTTGGGCTCTTCACCAGTTTGAGCAACTTTACCGGGATGCTATTCTGCAGCTACTTTACAACTTCCCAGTTGATTCCACGACCAGTTCTGGCGCTCCATTTTGGGCACCCCCTAAGCGTGTCCCTACCGCATTGAACTTTGATCCTACCAATCCTAATCACAAAGATTTTGTCATTGCTGCTGCTAATCTTCGTGCTTTCAACTATGGATTGAGACATGAAAACTCTGAGGATGCCCTGGCCAAGGTACTTGCCAGTTATCAACCTACTGAGTTTACCCCTGCCTCTAATGTGAAGATTGCTGCTAATGATGAAGAGGCGGCTGCTATGGATGCAAACGCATTTGGCACTGGTGAGGATGTCATCGCTCAGATCGCTGAGAAGCTTCCTGCTCCTTCCAAGCTCGCTGGTTTCCGTTTGAACCCTGTTGACTTTGAAAAGGACGATGACTCCAATTTCCATATTGCCTTTATCAACGCCGCTTCCAACTTGCGTGCCATCAATTACGGCATTGAGCCCGTGGATAGAACCAAGACAAAGTTTGTTGCTGGCCGTATTATCCCCGCTATTGCCACCACTACCTCTCTAGTTACCGGTCTAAGCACCTTGGAAATGATCAAGGTAGTCCAAGGCGACAAGAAGATTGAGGATTACAAGAATGGTTTCGTCAACCTTGCTCTTCCTTTCTTTGGTTTTAGTGAACCTATGCCCAGTAGAAAGATCAAGTACAGTGGAGATCGTGAGATTGACCATATCTGGGGTCGCTTTGAACTCAAGGGTGATGTCACACTTCAAGAGTTGTTTGACTACTTTGAAAAGGAGCATGGTTTGGAGGTATCCATGGTATCGTGTGGTAGCTTACTAGTAGCCGCTTCATTCGCCGTCAAAAAGCTACAGGAACGTCTGCCCATGAAGGTTTCAGAAATCATTGAGACGATCTCAAAGAAGCCCTTGCCTGACCCCCATAATATCACTTTAGAGATTTGCGCGGATGATCAGGAAGGAGAAGATATTGACTTGCCAATTGTTGTTATTAGACGTTAGAAAAGTCTATTCAATTGAAATAGAAAATGAAAACTATTCTATGGTATATATTCTACAGTCGTTCATGCCTAATTTAACCGCCCTCAGAAAAAAGGATAAATTTTCGTATTCACTAGTTACTATATTGCAAAAATGTAGAAAGATGACGCGAAACTCGATAAAAAGCCTCTTAGTTTCTTTGCCTCTCTATCCATTAAATTCTCTATAGCCGAACCATGCATTATGTATGCTGGACCACTCACGACCTAAGGACCCCCCTGATCGCCCCCCTTTCCAGTACACGTCAATGTATACCGTGGTCTACGAATCAAACAAGACTGCGCGTTTAAGCGTTAGTGAACTGCAGTCACTACTTGAACGTGGCACTGTAGAACATAAAATGGAAGCGATGCGTTCAATCTTACGGTCCATGTATAACGGTGATTCTATGCCCACCCTGCTCATGTCGATTATCCGGTTTGTGATGCCAGACAGGTCTAAAAAGCTTAAAAAACTACTTCATCTTTATTGGGAAGTCGTTCCTAAACTTGGCCCCGACGGAAAACTCAAGCAAGAAATGATTCTTGTCTGCAATGCTATTCGTAATGATCTCCAGCACCCTAACGAGTATATTCAAGGTGGAACCCTCAGATTCTGCGCCAAACTTCGTGAACCTGATCTTTTAGAGCCTCTTATTGCTAGTATTCGTGCGTGTCTCGATCACCGTCTCGCATACGTCCGTAAAAACGCTGTTTTCGCGGTGTTACAGATCGCCAAACATACTGAGCTAATCCCCGATGCTCCCAGTCTTTTACACGAGTTTTTGGTTAATGAAAATGATGCTACCTGCAAGCGTAATGCATTTGTTAGTATCGCTCAGCTTGATCGCGACTATGCCTACAACTACTTTGTCGAGCACGTGGCTGCTTTCAACGGTCTAGATGAGCCCCTGCAATTGGCATTTGTTGAGTTTGTAGAACAAGATGCTGCTGTTCACCCCGAACTTGTCCCATCATACATTCAGATCGCTCAGAACGCGTTGGAGTCGTCTAACACTGTCGCCTACGAAGCAGCTTCTGCGCTCGCTGCTTTGAGCTGGTCTCCTCTTGATTTGGGTAAAGCTGCATCTACCTATGTTCGCATCGCCACCCAAGAGGCAGATAACAATATTAAGGTTATCGCCCTTAGCCGCGTTGCTGCTCTTAACGAGCGTGTCCCAGGATCTCTCAACAACCTTGTCATGGATGTGTTGCTTGTCCTTGGCACTCCCGACGTTGACGTTCGCAAGCAAGCTCTTGACCTTGCTATGGAACTTGTTTCCACTAAGACCGTCTCCAACCTTGTTCGTATCCTCAAAAAGGAACTGGCAGCGTCAGTGGCTCAAAACTACGACAAGAATGCAGAGTACCGCCAGGCACTCATCAAATCAATCCACTTTTGTGCTGTCCGTTTCGAAGGTGTTACCTCAAGCGTCGTAGGCGTCTTACTCGATTTCATTGGCGATTTTAACCGCGATAGTGCTGTTGGCGTTGTTTCATTCATCAAAGAAGTAGTCCAGCTTTTCCCTCATTTGCGTGCCGATGTCGTTAACCAGCTGTTTGAAGTCTTGCCCACCATTCGCTCAGCTTCGGTCTTCCGTGGCGTTCTTTGGGTTATCGGTGAATACTGTACTGATTCTACTAGTATTAATGCTGCCTGGCTTGCATTGCGTAAATCCATTGGTCCTCTCCCTCTTAGTGAAGTTCCCGCCGATGAAGAGGAACAGACCGTTAGCTCTGGTAAGCCCAAGGTACTGGCCGATGGTACATACGCCACAGAATCTGCATATGATGTGCAAGCTGTTTCTCTTTCTGTTGACAAGCATCCTCTTCGCCATCTTTTGGTTGAAGGTGAGCATTTCTTGGCTGCTGCACTCGCTGCTTCGCTCACCAAGCTTGTTTTGCGTGCTGAAAAAGAAGGCATTGATGCAAAGCAGCTCAATGGTATGCGTGCTGAAGCATTGCTTTTGTTCACCTCACTGCTACGCGTTGAGAAAGTTGATGAAGATTCATTTGATCGCATCTATTCTTGTATTCAGATACTACTCAGTAACGACGCAGAGATCAAGCGCGACTTTTTGCAGAAGCCACACGATGCTTATATTACTCTGTTAACCTCTGATAAGGAAAGAGAAGCCAAGGTTACCCGTACTCTTAAGGAGAAGACTGCTACTGGTATCGATGCCCCTGTGCGGTTCCGGTTGTTTGATAGCCTCAACCCTGAGATTGTTGCCCCAGTACGGTCTACACTGTCTATGCCCACAGAGGATAAGATTTCGTCTCAGCTCAAACATATTTATCAATTATCTGGCTACAGTGATCCTATATATGCTGAGGCCCACATGACAGTGAACCAATTTGACATTGTGCTCGACGTAATGATCTTCAATCAGACACCTGAGACATTGCAAAAATTGAGCGTCGAATTCTTTGCTCGTGGTGATCTAAAGGTTGTTGATCATCCAGAGACACAAAATGTTCCCCCCATGAGCTTCCACACGGTACAAGCCACCATTCGAGTTGCTTCGGCAGATTCAGGTGTCATTTGTGGTAATATTACCTACGAAGGTAAGACTGCTAGTGAAGGTCAGGTAATTATCTTGGATGAAATTCCTCTCAATATTCTTGACTACATTAAGCCGGCCACTTGCAGCGAGTCTGAGTTCCGCGACATGTGGTCCAAATTTGAATGGGAGAACAAAGTTCCCATCGCTTCTTCTGCACCATCACTCACTGCCTTTGTCGATCAATTAATGAAGCACACGAATATGGCTTGTCTCACTCCCTCTGCGTTGGATCCTACCAACCAGTGTGATGTTTTGTCCGCCAACTTTTACGCTCGTAGTTCCTTTGGTGAAGATGCAATTGCGAATCTTAGCATTGAAATATCGGGTGGCCACATCACTGGTCATTTCCGTATTCGTTCAAAGACCCAGGGCCCTGCTCTTTCTATTGGTAACAAGGTCGCTGATATTGAGCGTAAAGTATGAGAAAAATGTACAGTTAATTAGTAAATAAAATATCAACGACTATACCTGCTTGTATTTACATTGCTTTTAGTGAAATTTTACATATTTCTGGGGCGTTTTCACCTTAGGCTGAGCCGTCGAGCCCCACCGGAATATACAGACAATAAAGCGATTTGTAAAAATTGAAAGATTGTCCATCGCTTCGAATTAAGAATCTATAAGAATGCATAGCTCATTACACCCATGTCGATTCTGAAGCACGGCGCGTCCTTGATGCGGTGACCTCGTCGGTGAGGTAACTCGGTTTGCATGGCAGTGGCAGGCGCGGCAATTAACATGACCTCGGCAATTATTCATTGGTATTGCCTCAAGCACATACAACTTGGCAAAAGCATTAGTTTAAGTTACATCATGCACTGGCCCTCATGCAATCATGGGCACACTTTTTTGACACAAGTGTCAAGAGTTTCATCATGATAAATGTGAAACATTCACCCGCATGCGTGCCGCTGCTCTTGATCTGCCGCCCGTGTATCTCACGTAATCACATACAGTTTTACGCCGCTCTATGCAAAAATGGCTCATGCAGGTTGCTGATTTGGTCATTGCATGCGATTATGCGCTCCTGAGGGTGGTATCACGTGTCAGCGCAGGGCTGTGGTGCCGTGCAGAATCGACGAACAGATGCGTCAATGCAGAGATCTTCAGGGCGAGAGGGGGGAATGGTGGGGCGGTGAATGTTCTGTTTGCAAGCAATCTGAATACTGAATAATCTTACTTAGAATCAGTTTTTGACGCTCTAGTGGCGTCGAAGGAATTGTTGAGATAGCCAACAGCTTATGCGAACCCGTTGAGGGGCGGCAATTTCATTATGCATGATATGTGTGTCATCAGGCACACTAAACAATCCATTAAGTTTATGCGTATCTAGTGTGTACAGTACGTAAAACCACAATAATGGGGACAATCTCAGGTACGAAATTATATTAGGAAGAATCAACCATGATTACCGACACATGGTCTGATAGTGCGTCAACTTTTTTGAATGACATTGCCTCGTAAAATTTAACCGCCCTGCGATTGTACTCAAATGTCCTCAACATTAACGGATAGCGAGCCTTGGCTTTGACTAGTTTGAGCAACATCTTACCCAACCCTTCCCGCTGTGCTGTGGAGGCCACGTGCAACTCCCAAATAAATGCAACTTTTCCGCACTCAATTTCCCATTCCGATTCCGATTCCAGTACGTAGGATATGAAGCCCCTGATATCATTACCACTATAGACTATCTGATAGATCAATCCTGTGGTATTTTTCATCTCAATTAGCTTATCTTTCTTGCTCCATTTCTCGCCAGCAGCTATATAAAGGGGTCTAATTTTTAGTACGAGTCGATACAATTGAAGTATTTCCCTCTCCGAAATGTTTTCTGCCAATTTCTCCTCTACTGTATAGCTTTCATGGCCACATTTAGGTCCAGGATTGCGCTTACGAAGCATTGAAGCGAGTAAAATGGGAAGGCTCTAGAACTAAGATATTTAAGCAAAACCCAGATGGTGCCCTATAATTTTAGCATACGAGGTATGTCCGAGTGAACTGATTTCTGGATATACCATTGGTAGCTTTTCAATTCGTGTTTTCATATGGCGTCATTGATCCGCACGGCTACTCTGCAACCTCAAATCTAGTGCCGCGCTTTGTCACTCTGAACTGGCCCTATGCAGATGGGGTTGCCTCTTGCCGTCGTCGATATATCAAGCATGATTTGTACCTTATATAGTAATCAAATTGTCAGCAACAAATAATCCATTATTATTATATCGCTCTGTGAGCACACATTTGGTTTTGATATTGAGATTTCCGCCATAGCACTGCCTCATGCAGGTCATACTGGTCGTGCATAAACGTCGCAGATCACTTGTCGATTGCAATAGATCAGTCTCGAACCAGCCGCTAACATCTGGCTTTGCGTAATGTCTTCTTTTCTTCCTAGGGACGAGAGCATATTCTGCAATAGGCTATGCATTTTATATTTTGTGTCTGCCAACGCTTATGTAGGCATAGGGCCAATTGTTATAGCGAAAGTGGGTTCGATCTTTGGAGACTACTTCCAATTACTTGTGTACTCCATGGAGATAATTTTATTGTTTGAATACATTATTTTCCTCTATATCTGGTCATTGCTCCCAGCACGCATGTCTAGCGCCGTGCGCTGCTACCCCAACCCATGATAGTGGAGGGTGCCCCATCACTCTCGGTGGATTAGATTCCGAGTTAGCGCTTCAGCAAGTCCAATTTACCCTAGCATGTACCAACGTAGCTACTAACGGTACGTATAGAATTCCCCCGAAGCAGTGGGGGCATGTCTAAAAATGCGTGCCACGGCTTTTATGTTGGTGGGATGAGCTGTTTAGGAGCGCATATTAGGTAAAATGACGAGCCGCGACCGAAAACAAGCGCTTAAATATGCAATTGTAGAATTTTCTGCCGGTTTTCATTGGTTAATGGCGGTAAAAAATGCCCCGTCGCTACTTTTCACTATTATTGGCTCGAGCATGTGATGGGGTGTATTTGTGTATGTAATCAGGTTAGGGTGCATGCTACGGCACTACCACCCTGCATATTTTGGTCAACTGCTGCACGGACCTTGCATATGGCCGTCCCCATGGGATTATATCTTGAGCGAATCCCCAGATCTATGGTGCATAGATATCTTTATCAACTGAGAAAGACGTCAACCGCTGGAAAAGAAATACTTCGACCCCAAGCACTCTCCCTGAATTTTTAGAAGCATGGCTATGATTTACGACGTCCCCACTCGCCAAGCGAACCAATTCGGCAACACTGACGCCTTTTATCCGCATCCACCTGTCACTCTAAGCGGCACTGCACCCCACAACCCGTACTATCGCCAGCATTCACCTCCTACTACACACGCTAATTTGCAGCCTCCTCCGCCCAATGGCAATTCTCCCCCTTCGTACCGATTTGTGAACCATGAAATGGAGTTTTTGGGTAACTCTGAATACAGAATGTACCCACCTTCTCCTCCTACTCATCCCAACAGTTTACCTCCCGCTGCTTCGGTTGCTGCTGTCCCGTCTCTGCCTCAGCAATACGGCTATGCACCGGGCTACGGTCGCCCACCCCCTCAAGATATTTTACAACCGATTGATTCCGTCACTCGTCTTCCCCTACTGACACACCAGGGCATCGCACAACAACAGTTTAGTCGACTACCATCACCGTTCTCGGCCACTACCAGTGGTAATAATAATCCCGTACCGACGCGCCGCCCGGAACCATTGCCAGGTATTCGCAAGCAAACAAAGCGTTCTCACAGTTGTATGGTTTGCGGCAAGGTATTTGCACGGCCTAGTGCTTTACAGACTCACCTCTATTCGCACACTGGTGAAAAGCCCTTTAAATGTGACCAGGCTGGTTGCGGCCGCAGCTTTAGCGTTGTGAGCAACTTGCGTCGTCATGCTCGGGTCCACAAGGACTCTTAGAATCTGGATTTATGAGCGTTTTTTCTATTTATTTCTTTTTATGGGAATACATATCGCATATATTTTGTTAGAAATATTTATTGACCTTTTTTTTTAATAATAATCAGAATAATAAGGATTGGGAGCCCGCTAGAGGGAGGAGGGGGGGAGAGAATAAATTAAGGTTCATATGGGGGCAGAACTTCATCAACACCAAGGGTTTGAGCAGTAATAACCTTTTGTACTCGTTCATTGAACTTGTCTACGAATTCAAATGCGCCGCCATCTTTAAATGATAACGAGATTCGGAACTCATGCAGGGGCTCAAATGTCGACTCTTTTGAAGGAATTAGGATCCCTTCCCATCTATTGGGTCCAAACCAAGGCTGTACAAGACTACAGCCTTGTAATCCACCGCCATTAGTGGTTCGTTTGAGCGGAACTACAAGGTTATGGAACAAGCGATCTCCCTTGCCGACCACCAAGTATGTATGACTTTGAGGTGGTTCAAGAATCAAATGATTCTCGGTTAAAGTGGCAGTTACTAGGGTATTAATCTTGGTAGCATTCACCATCGATACCAGCCGTAGCGTACATTTCGATTGATGCAACTGCAGCCCGTCTGGTCGCTTGATATTGAGCATCGTGCTTATCTCATCTCCCTCAGCTCACACTGTAGATATTTATTACTACATGGATAAATATTTGCCGAAAAGAGGTTACTACTTGGCACTCGGGCTAGAAGGATCGGCCAACAAAATCGGTGTAGGAATTGTTCGTCATGAGAAAGGAATAAATGGCCCATCCAATCCTGCTACCGTTTTAGCCAATATTAGAGACACTTATCATGCACCGACCGGTGAAGGTTTTCAACCCAAAGACGCAGCCAAACATCACAGAAATTGGGTGGTTCGTTTGATAAAACAAAGTCTTAAGGAATCCAACCTTTCTGCAGAGGAGCTAGACTGTGTATGCTTCACGCAGGGCCCTGGTATAGGTGCTCCTCTTCAAGCAACAGTTATAGCTGCCCGCACATTTGCCCAGCTTTGGGATTTACCGCTCGTAGGAGTAAACCACTGCATTGGACATATTGAAATGGGAAGAGAGATCACTGGCGCCGAGAACCCAGTGGTGCTTTACGTATCGGGTGGTAACACACAAGTTATTGCGTATAGTTCTCAAAGGTACCGGATTTTTGGTGAAACTTTGGACATTGCTGTTGGAAATTGTCTGGACAGATTTGCCCGTGTCTTGAAAATCCCTAATGACCCATTTCCGGGCTACAACATTGAACAGCTAGCCAAGTTGGGTAAAAACTACATTAAACTCCCTTATACTGTAAAAGGAATGGACCTTAGTATGAGTGGTATACTTGCACATATCGAGAATCTTGCCAAGAACGCCAATCACAGTAAAGAAGATCTCTGCTACTCGTTACAAGAGACTCTCTATAGCATGTTGGTAGAAATCACCGAGCGAGCAATGGCACACGTTGGATCATCACAAGTG
Source organism: Wickerhamiella vanderwaltii (assembly GCA_030582415.1). Taxonomy (NCBI): domain Eukaryota; kingdom Fungi; phylum Ascomycota; class Dipodascomycetes; order Dipodascales; family Trichomonascaceae; genus Wickerhamiella; species Wickerhamiella vanderwaltii. The sequence continues at coordinate 17,120 of JAKTWR010000079.1, read as the reverse complement.
CTTATTGTAGGTGGCGTGGGTTGTAACGAGCGTCTTCAAGAAATGATGCAACTAATGGCAAAAGAACGTGGTGCATCAGTATTTGCCACTGATGAACGGTTCTGTGTCGATAATGGTTTTATGATTGCACATGCTGGTCTTCTTGCTCATAGAGTAGGCCAAAAAACTGAGCTTAAGGATTCTGTTTGCAGCCAAAGGTTCAGAACTGATGAAGTCTTTGTCGAATGGAGGGACTAGGATATGTTTACATCGTGGAAAAAAAAACCCTAAATGCACGTAAAATTAGCGTATGTTTCCTCGTGATAAAATCAACCTAAAGAGGAATTGGGGCAGCTTGTAAAGGTCAAGCAATTTTGGCCAATAATATACAATACAGGAATTAACTTACATCTATATGGAGGGGTGTACAAACAAAAATGTACTAGAAAATAGCTTTAAATATCTATTGAACGTTCAGAACACCGGGAAGAGGCTCGGAATCAATACTGAAGAGCATGCTAACACCTGCGATAGTAGCAAAGATAATGCCAACGCCAGTCCATAGAAGCAGATTGAACTGCCAAGATACATCACGCTTCTCACAAGCAGAGCCACCCCAGTAACTAGTGTAACCAGACTTCTTGGTAGCCTTACAAGCGCACACGTAGCCACCTTTGGACTTGACACATGTACCATGGCCAGAGCAGTTGTTGGTAGACTCAGTACATTCATCAGCAGACTCAAATACACCAGTCAAGCTACGAGACTTGTGTTCCTTCTTTTGGTTTTTATCAACAGTACGGAATACAGGAACCGCCCTTCCACTAGGAACGCCAAGCACCATGACCTTTGAATTCAAGCTGGCTAGTGCCTCCAGAAGTTCCTCTTGATTATCCTTTGCATTTAGGAGTAGAGTTTGGGCATCTTGAGAATCAAGAGATTTAACAAGCGACAAAGCAGCATCGCCTGAGATAGGGGTTCCTACGTCCACAAACTTGGGTTCCTCTCTAGGAGTGACCTCGAAGAGGGCTGAGCCGAGAGAGTCAGTGGCGGTTTCCTGGTCGAAATCAGTAAATACAACCACATTGCTGTTGCGTTCATCCATAAAAGTACCAGGAACGAACTGGGCGGCATCGATAGCTTCCTGAGACGCCAATTGGTTGGAGCCCAAAAAGTGAGCTACTACGGCACCAAAGTGAGATGCATCAAGAGTGAACTGAGCAGGTGCAACTGCATCGCCGTTCAAAATATAAACGGGCATAGCAGCCGCCAAAGCAAAGCTCAAAATAGACAAACGAAGCATAACGCTGAGTCAGAGGTGCACTATCACGATAGGAGATATTTCCCAGCTAATGTAAGGAAATCGAGGGCCCGAGGACTGCCGCCCAGACAAGGATATTTGAACATAATTTAGACTAAGCATAATATTAAAAGAAGAATTGCTATACAGTTTCAGTAAGCCATTGGTCAAGAAATTCAACAACAAAAGTTGTCGAATCGCCCTCTGGGCCACTGAGCATTGCATCGTGCACACCCGCTGGGTCTTCGAATGAATGCTTAATCTCGGCAATTTCGCACCATTTTCTGATTCCGTCGCGGAAGATCTCATTATGCCCCCAAACAACAACTACTCTCTTGGGCAATACCTTTGTCCAAAAGCTTGTACTCCGCTCAAGAACCAGATTTACTCGTGGATTTTCAAGAGCAGCGTCATCGCAAAACAGCGTTTGCATATCCTTTGACATTCTAGAATCTATGATATCACATTTGTCGTTTTCAATGTATGAGCCACCGGCCTTTACATCCAACCCAACCCAAGGGCTGAAAAGTGTCAAGGACTTAATATCGGCTGTAACGGGATCGACTCCTGGAATTGGGTTTGCAGAATGCGTGAGTAGTTGAAGGGCTAAATGGCTGCCACACGAATCACTAATGATGTGGATGTTTTCGCAAGACTTTGATAGATCGGTATATAGCGCACACATTTCTTTCAATTGGTCTGGATATCGAGCAAATGGAGTAACAGTATAGTCCATAAATAGTATAGAAACTCGGCTACTAACATACCTTTTCGCCAGCCAGAAAATATGGGTTATTTGTGGTTCTCCAACTTTAAGTGCATAACCACCTCCATGTAAATAAATGAGGACTGGATCATTGAATTTGCGATCAGGAGCCTCATGAATCCATCTTGCTGAATAATTAGCACCTCCAAAATAATAATTAAAATTGTGGAATCCACTTTTTTGGGCGATGCAGTTATAAGACTTTAGAGCCACTCGCGCAGGTACTATGGGAACAATAGTACGCAATTCCCGAATGGTGAGGCTTTTTGTTACGTGCCCGGATACTTTAGCAAATATGTCTGCTCTAAACGGTAATTTTGTATCGGTATTGAATGCATATTGTACACACCAAAAAGGCAACAGCACTGGGAGTGACAGCAGAACCCCGGCTGCCTTTAGCTTTTCCCCTAGAGTAGTTGGGTTATTATTAGGCCCTTCCTTAAAGTCATAGGGTCCTTTTTTATCCATGGTATTGTGCCGAATAAATTGGCGGTGAAATGATAAGAATAGGTATAGGAAGTGGCAGTTTGTAACGGTGAATGGCTGACCCCGGATTTAAGACAAGTCCAACTAAGTATTCCGCCAAAAACAAAAGTTGCCGGATAAGTAACCTTATCAATGGGACAATGCGGTGCTTTTATAGATATGCAGGCTTGGGGCGTAGCGCCACATTTATCCTCAGTAAGTGCATGAGGCAATTTTATTTATCATCGCCAGAAAATAAACGCAAAAAAAAAGATAGAGACTTTGTTTACACATGCCACAAGGATCGTTAAAAACACTTAAACCGAAGCAAAAAGTTCATGCAAAGAAAGGTGTCATGCGTAAAGGATTACGGGAGTTCAAAGCTAATACTGCCCAAACTCGTAAAGCCGCCCTTATTCGCAAACACCATACATCAGCCTTGACATCGCAAACTGAAAAGTCGATCGCTTCGAAAGTTGGCCATTTGGAGCTATTGAAAGGCACCAGAAAAGAGATTGAAAAGAAGGAGAGAGAAAAGAATGCAAAGAAGAAGTAAACCGTTTCTAGTGACGTTTCCCCAGAGACTGGTGATAAAGGGTGCGGATCCCAAGGTTGAGCAAGTGCAACTAACTCTCCCCCTTCAACTACACTCGAAAAAACGGACTCGAGACTGGGATTCCGACGACGAGTGAGTGAGTAAATCGTTTTTTTATAAAGTTTGTTGAGTGAGAGCGGAAAAAACCCTCTCTCATTTCGTATTTTCCTATATAACTTCAACCCCAGGTATTTATTTACATACACTCCCTCGCGCTCACCCACCGTCCCCTAATCTTTAATCGCCTTTGCCTTCACCTGCTCGACTCAACAGGCCCAAACGGGGCTCCCAGGGTTAGGGCTGACCAATTAACACCACCCGTGTGCTTGTGAAATATTTCAAACTCGTACCATCATGGGATTGTTTGACTTTTTGCTTCCTACACAGTTACGCTCGTTCAACACTGAAAGAGAGGCTCACCGCAAGGTGTACGACGAAAAGGAGGCCCAACGCCTCGAGGCCCTCAAAACGGCCCACGACGAAGCACATGAAGAGGCCTCGAAACCCAAGGAAGAATCGTCCAGCGATGAGACTGATATTCTTCGTATGATCTTTATTGGCCCCCCTGGAGCTGGTAAAGGCACCCAGGCCCCCAACCTTGTCAAGAAATTTTGCGCTTGCCATCTCGCGACTGGTGACATGCTCAGAGCCCAAGTCAAGGCCCAAACCGAACTTGGTAAGAAGGCAAAGGAGATTATGGACGCCGGTGGACTTGTAAGTGATGACATTATGGTAGGAATGATCAAGGACGAGCTCGAGACCAACCCCGACTGTAAGAAGAGCTTTATTCTCGACGGTTTCCCCCGCACCATTGGTCAGGCAGAGGCCCTTGACTCTATGCTTGAGAGTCGTGAGACCCCGTTGAAAAATGCTATTGAGCTCGAGATCCCTGATGAGCGCCTTGTTGCTCGTATTGAGGGTCGCCTTGTCCACCCTGCTTCTGGTCGTTCTTATCACAAGGAATTCAACCCCCCCAAGGAGGACATGAAGGATGATATTACTGGTGAGCCCCTTGTACAGCGCTCCGATGACAATGCTGAGGCCCTTAAGAAGCGTCTTGCTTCTTACCATAAACAGACTGTTCCTGTTGTTGGCTACTACCAAAAGAAAGGAATTTGGAGTGGTATTGATGCCAACCAGGCCCCGGAGAAAGTTTGGACCGATATCCTTGCCCAGTTCAGCAAAAAATAAAGTGTATGTAGTTCTTTAGTTGCCCTTTAGAAAAATAGATTCCTTCTTAACGCGCCAACGAATTTGTTGATCCGGGAAAAAGCATTGATTCACCGGATAGTACAGAGGCCTCTACGATCTTGTCGATTTGAGCGGCTTTTCTTGACATCACTGGCTAAAACAGCACAAGGGGGTGGGGTCCTACATAGCGTAATGCTAGTAATACACATGCAGTGGCAGCTATATTCTAGTTCGATCCAGTGATCGATGTTCTAATATATACCAAATACATCGATACCATGTGGAATTCAAGATAGCACGCTTACCTGCAGCTTATCTCGTTATGTGCGTCGAGGCCTGGCACGTGATGAGACGCAGTTAATTGCACAACAATGGAGTAAAGCAAATGGTTTAAAATGTTAATTAATGAATTACTTACCCAGGATTTGGGCTAGTTTCTCCCTAACGCTTGTCAATAGAGAGGGACTGGTATGTCACGTGATGAGACGCAGCATGTGCTGGCTTCAAAAGAGCACTATATGTATTGTATATCTTGTTTTTATCCTTATCAACACCTAGGGAAGCTTTTTTTGGCCCCATCAGAGAATCATTTCATATTTTAATGCATGGCTAATTTCTAGGCTGCATATCATATGCACATTGCGTGTATTCTGTAATTGGTATAAATTAAGTACGACACTTCTTGTTACCCACGATATCAATGCCTACCAGCACTACTAGTGCTACTGTATCCCCTTCATTACTCACTATTACGCCCCTCGAGGGTCCTAATCTCGGTGCGGTAGTTCGCTTGCCCAGTGGAGTCTCGGACGCCTCACTCCTTTCTGAAGAAGACTTTAAAAAACTAGAAGAGGCCCTCTACAAGTACCTTGTTCTTGTTGTTAAGGATCAGAGGGATATTCCTCCCAAACATCAGCATGAACTCACGACTCGCTTTGACCCCAGTTGCAAGGGAAACTATGGTCATGATGTCGAAAAGTTCCGCCACAAGGACTCGGTTCTTCGTAAGGATGGTTGGTCCGTTCCAAGTGCTCCCCAGGTTCAAATCCTCGGCCAGGGTCGCCATGAAAACTACCAGGGCCTCGACCATGTCGAACTTGTTCATCCCACTCACAAAAGTTTTCACAAATACCTCCTCACCGAGGAAGAAATGGATAGCAACTATACCCGCTTCTACCGCTGGCATATTGATTCAGCCCTTTACGACCTCAATGCTCCCAAAGTTACTTCCCTTCTTGGTATCCATGTCCCCAGCAAGTCTCACGATAAGTACACCATCAAGTATGATGATGGAACTGGCGATGAGATTACAGGTGTAAGCCAAGCTACTACTGCTTTTGTCAGTGGTAATAATTCTTTTGAGTCTCTTTCTGAAGAGGACAAAGAGTTTGTTCTTAATCACAATATCGTATATGCTCCACATCCCTATATTTTTATTGGAAATGCACGTGCAACCTCTAACGGGCTCACTATTGAAAGCGAAGGAAGAGAAAAGGCTTTAAATGAGCTTCCTGAATGGGAAAAGGAGAAGATCAAAACTCTTCCTATGGTGTGGAAGAACCCGGGCACTGGAAAGCCACATTTCCAAGTGCATGGCTGTTGTATCTGGCGTATTGAGGACAAGCACGGTAATACTGTTCTTGAGCTTGAGGGTGCTCGTAATAAGATTCATCAGCTCATGCGTCCCGGAATTGCCCCTAAAAATGTCTACTGCCATGACTGGAGTGAAGGTGACCTCGTTCTTTTCTACAACTGTGGTGTCTGGCACTCGGTCACGGGACAATTCAAAGAAGGTGAAAAGCGTATTATGCACCAGTGTAATGTAGCTTCCGGCGTTGCTCCAGAAGCCTATGTTGCCTGAAACCTCCTGAGCACTTCTTCCACAAGTTAACGTTATATAGAGATTAATATAGGGCTAAATATTTAAACGCTAATAATCTTACAATGTCATTGTTGTGTATGAAACTATGCTAAGTTTTTATGGTTCTTGTTTTATAGCAAGTGCACGCTCAATAGCCGACTTGTTATTAGGATCAATATAGCATGTTGCATGGAAAAAATGGCCATCAACTTCGACGGCGTTTTGGTAAACCCATTCCTCGGCATCTTCACTCCACACAGTATTGAATTTTTCCTCACAGATGTGGCAGACGCCGTCATGTTCATCCGGCACAGGTACATATTTCTTGGCCTCGGATTCAAAGTCAATCTGAGGTTTTTCTTCTACCTCCTGGGGCTCATTCTCATCGTAATCGATCCATTGATCAGCAGTAAGAAACCACATGCGTGATCTTGAACGACCCTCACGCAGGTCTTTGTTCGCTCTGAAATGCCAGTCCAGCTCGTCTTGCTTTTGCTGTTGGCCTTCGAAGGTATCAGGGAAACGACGGCCACACACACTACATTGCAGCGGTAAATCAGAATAAAGCTGGGCAATAAGTTCAGGTCTAGCCGTTGTCAATGATGAATTTGTGAGGCTCACGAGGCTAGGGGCCTCTGCCGATGCCGATGCCGATAATGGCGGGGTCACATTAGCGGAAGGTGGCGTAGATATTTTATCAAGCAATCCTGAGTTTTTTAAGCTTGATAAAAGATCCGGGAATGCAGGGTGCTCAGTGGGTTGAGATGATGGTTCACGGCGCTCTCTGAGAGGCTCTTTGTTTGCTCCAGACCCACGTTCATTGGAGTCGCGGCTATATGGCTTCTTGCTCTTGTTCGATCTATCACGCGGGGCGCGTTGATTCTGACGTCTTCTTAGAGCGGCTTCTTGTCGTGCTTTAAAATTGTCTATTTGTTGTTGTGCTTGGACAAGAGTTGGCTGGTCTACTGACCCCGAAATACTACCTTGAAGTCGTTGTAAAACACCAATTTGATACTCTGCATCCTTATCACGGGGACCTGAGTTTAAGAACTTTAGCATTTGATTGATTTCCACTAGTACCGAACTCTGGTTTAATCGTTGCTGCTGGGGCTGAGGCTGTGCTTGGGTTGACTGGCGGAAGAAGTTATCGATTTGGCCTAAAATAGCATCTGAAAAGACTGGGACTCCAGTTTTCGGTTGTGGGGTTGTCCAGGTGCGGAAAAGGTCGATTAATTTTTGCTTCTGGGGTGGAGGTAAATGGCGATAACTTTCCGTGATCATGCGGTAAACTTTGGGCGCAAAAAGCTCGACATATGGCGCTCCGATGTTTTTAATAATTGAATCCATCAAATAGAGAATAGGGATTTTGAGTGGAGGGGCACATGTGCTCAAGTGGTACTCGATTGCGTCGGCGATCCCGCCTCCGTACTCGCTACATTCAAGTGCGATCTCTGTCAGACCCTGGATTATAGGGCGAGAGTTAAATGTGAGCTCAGTAAGGGACTCCAAAAAGTCTTCTTTTACCTCCTCCATTCTATGTACTTTTTCTAATATGTAAGCAGTAGAGAATTGGACGACAGTTTGATGGCGATATAATTAATAGGTTAGATAAAATAAAAGTGTTTAGTTATTTGAAGGCCAAAATCGTGGACATTTTTGAGTCTTGAGATGAATCTCAAGGCTAATTGGGTCCCAGAGCTCTTCATTACACGCGCAAATGACCATATCTTTGTGGACTTTAATAAGGCGCCAGTTAATGCACTGAGACAGCTCCATGTGTTCGTTGTAAAGTAATTCATTATCAAATTTATGCCCGCAATAGCATATATAAGGGAAACTCGAAGGGGGGAGTACTCCTAAATCGGTTTGAGGTGGAGGAACGCCATAAACGCATCCCTCGTATGGGGTTGGAGCAGAGAACATCCCATTTGGGTCATCTGTAACCACTTCTTCTTGTACCTTTTCCCCCATTGGTGGTGCCATCGGATATCGCTGCATAAAGTGTGAACTTTTAAACCCCATTATATTTTGCATTGGCAAGGGTGCGGGAGCTGACACTAGTCCTTTATGGGTGGACCCACTTGGGTCCAAATATATGGGGAGTGTAGGTAGTAGCGTAAATAAAAGTCAATACATCATTAAAAACTCATATGAGTCCATTGTGCCCCTGCAAGACCACCTAAACCGCCGTTTTTTGGACTTTCCCTGCATCACCTTGCATATATTGCAAAAGGACGGATAAGCACCAGAGGCCGATGACAAACCCAACAATGCCCTGCCCCGCGCCACATTGCCTTGATGTCCACTGCGTAACGTCCTTGTACTAGATATTTGACTGGTTTGAGCTTCACATCATAATGGAATTGGTATCAATTGACTTATCTCATATAATGCCCCATCAACAAAAATGACTCACTTATTGCCCCCGCCTCCTACTTTCCTAGAAAATGAAATCTGCTGACCAATTTGTCAAGACATCTTTCAGCATGGCCCAATTATCTGCAGATACAAAGCAGAGTGGTAAAGCCCGTGTACTTGGCTCTGCCAGTGCAGGCTTGTGTGAACTTCTCGTATTCCATCCTGTGGATACTATTTCTAAGCGTCTCATGTCCAACCATGGTCGTGTGACTACTGCTTCCCAGTTGAATAGTGTTATTTTCAAAGATAAGGCTTCTCTACCCTTTGGAAAGCGGGTTTTTACCTTGTTCCCTGGTCTCGGATATGCTGCTGGTTATAAAGTCTCCCAGCGTGTCTATAAATATGGTGGCCAGCCTGTTGTCAACGACTACCTTACCAAAAACTATGCCTCTTCTTTTAATGCCATGTTTGGCGCCAAGTCGGGTAAGGCTATGCTGAGTGCTACTGCTGGTTCGCTTATTGGTATCGGTGAGGTCGTTCTTTTGCCTCTTGATGTTCTCAAGATTAAACGTCAGACTAACCCGGAGGCTTTCAAGGGCCGTGGTTTCCTTAAAATTATCAAGGATGAGGGCTTTTCCCTTTATAGAGGTGCTGGATGGACTGCTGCCCGTAATGCCCCTGGTTCTTTTGCTTTGTTTGGTGGTAATGCCTTTGCAAAGGAGTACGTGCTTGGTCTCCAAGATTACTCCAAGGCTACTTGGGTTCAAAACACTGTTGCCTCTTTGTTTGGTGCCTCTGCTTCGCTTATTGTCTCTGCTCCTTTGGACGTTATCAAGACTCGAATCCAAAACCGTAACTTTGATAACCCCCAGAGCGGTTTCACCATTCTCAAGAATATGGTCAAGACTGAGGGCCCCACCTCCTTCTTCAAGGGTTTGGTTCCCAAACTTTTGACTACCGGTCCCAAGTTGGTATTCTCATTTGCTTTGGCCCAAACTTTAATTCCTGCCTTTGATAAGATCCTATAAATTTCTTTTGGTGCTATCTCGTGGGGAATTGCTTTCGTACATAGGTTAATTCGTTGATTACAATAAACAGTTGAACGGTTTTGTTACTATTATATATTGACGGCTGCTATTCTCACTAACCATTGTAGTGACATGGATTCGGCTATAAACAGCCGGGCCAACCTTCATTATATACTAACAACCGTCTCCCGTCGAGTGATATCCATTGCTGATATTTATATATCCGTCTAATTATTGGGATCGTTGCCGAATTTCATTTTATTTACTATCATTGTCATTTTTCGATGTACATACTTTACCTATGAATTTCAATTACCCTGCATATGGTCACATGCAACTAAACCGCCGGGCGCAGTGCTTGTCATTTGCTTGGAGATTTCCACGTAAAGGGCCACAATTACATGAAAATCACTGGACTGGTAACACAAATTGCGTATACTTTTCCCGTGTCTAAAGATAAATTGTCCCTAGCGGAAGATTTTACCGCCGCCATAAAGGCTTCCCGCCACAATCCCGCCACATGGCTCTTAACGAAATCAAGGATAAAATTTGGATCGGAAGTCTGATCTCAACGTCCTCTGAGCAAACATTTAAAAGGGAAAACATCACCCACATTCTAAGTGTACTCGACCTCCGCTCAGTGGGATATAATGCAAAGACGTTTAGCGAGAAACTTCAGCAGCTGAATTTGCAACATTTGTATTTGGATTTGCAAGACACTGAAGAGGAGCCAATTCTCAAAGTTTTTAAAGAAACTAATGCATTTATCGATGATGCGGTCATGAAGAATGAAGGTATACTAGTGCACTGTATTGCTGGTATTTCCCGCTCGGTTACTGTCACTTGCGCCTATCTCATGTGGAAACACAAGTGGACAGACCTACAAGCTATTGAGTTTGTGCAAAGTAAGAGAAAAGTTGCAAACCCAAATGACTCGTTTAGAGAGCAACTGAAAGTTTATTATCAATGTGGCTATGAAATATCTGACGAGAAAAAGCCTTATCGCGAATGGCTATTCAAATCACAAGCGTCGGATATCCATTCTGGCATTCAACCATCCCTTTCATATACCAATACAGAGATGCCAGCGCTTAAACTGACGTGGCGTCACATAGTGCCGAAACTAACGGAATTGCCCGTCGCGCATATTATCGTCGATGGAAAACCAGTCGGTCTTACGGAAAGAGTAAATGAAGACGCTCTCAAGGGAATTGTGGAACTGATTAGTGACAATGAGCCGATTTTAGTGTCTACGGAACACCTTCGTCAGGTGATTGATAAACTGGCAATTCAAAAGGTAGTTTTGCGCTGCAAGAATTGCTCAAATACTATTGCATCATCTGGTTCATTCGTAGTTCATACTCCTGGAAAAGAGGGCCCCTGTGGGCACTACTTTTTAGAGCCAGTCGAATGGATGCGTCCAGAACTAGAAAAGTCAGAATTGGAGGGTAAACTTGCATGCCCCCATTGTAGTCATAAACTGGGTGCATACGCCTGGCAAGGATCCAAATGCTCTTGTGGCTCATGGATCACCCCTTCTATTCGCTTGCAAAAGGGTCGTGTTGACTGCATGACCGCAAAGCAAAAACCGTCATTGTGATGCTAAAATTTATGTATATTATCGCTGTTTTACAAATCGCTAAACATTTTGCTTCTCTTTGCTTCCTGGCCCTTTTTGTTCTTGCCCTTATGTTTCCGCTTTGACTTCTTCTTGCCGTTACCCTCATCTTCAACAGGGGCGTCTTGCTCGCCTTTATTCCACAAGATAATTTTTCCCATAGAGCCACTGATGAGGTGATATTCAGAGTCCCAGTCAAGCATAGTAACTTCTTCACCCTCTTCCTCGCTGGCGTGCGTTACGGTGCTCAAAATCTTGCACGAGCGGGTATCCACCTCGAAGATTTTGCCATCAGAACTTCCACAAATCACAATTTCCTCGGTCTCACCCGATAAAATAGAATCTATTGTACCTTCTTTAGACAAGCGAAGGCGATTTTGTTGGTCAAGAAGATGATCGTTCTTCCAGAAGGTGAGAATACCTTCTGACATACCAAATACGCTCTGATTGCCATTAGGAATAGCGCCACAAAGCAATTCATCTTCTTGATCCTCTGATTTGGTCAAAACGCCCTTGCGAATATCAATATGAGTAAGGGTAGACATTCCAGTTACAAGAACATGGTATTGGTTCTTGAACTCCATTGCGGTGATAGAGTTGACGCAATCGGGAACAACCTCTTCGAATTCGTACTTTTTATTGAGGTCAAGGTCTAAAACGCACATGTTTCCGTCGTCATCACCAATGTAGATGAAATGCGAGTTGATTGTAAACGCTGACGGCACACCTGGGATTTCAGCTTTATTGACCACTTTACCAGTACCGGCTCGAGCCTTTTTAATAATATTATCTGATCCAGCAGTAAATACATACTGGCCATCTTGAGAATATGCAACACCTCTGCATGAGGATTTATGACGCTTTGCAGACCATAGCTCTTCTGGCTCCGAGTCATAAGTGTATTTGAACGCAGTCACACGACCAGATCCGAATCCAACTACGAATTCATGCTTTTCAGGGTGGGCAGCAAGTGTAAATACCGGATCTTCAAATTCCTTGGACCAAATAGGCATAGAGGAAAATAAAATACTTAGGTAATGAAGTTAAGTGCATGCAGCATGCAGATAAGCCCGTCGACGAAACCATTTTTTTGCGGCCTACAAAGGAAAAGCGTCGGAGGTATAACGAAAAAGAGTGGATTTAAACCGAGAAATTTTGAAGTTTAACTTTTAATTTTTTTTTTTTCACCTGGGGTTGCGCAATGAGTCTAAAAACATTAGTAATCGATATCCGGTATATATATGAAAAGTTCGGAGCCTGCTCATCACCACATTCAAAGACAATCACAGGTAGGTTGTCTTACGAGAGTTGCCGCATAAAGTTCTATTGTACCCTCTAAATTGAGGGTTATTTTCTCCCAAAAAAGATGTCACTCACTTGCACGCTGCCAATTGCTGAAATTCATACTGATAACCATGAAACCAAGCCCGAAGACCTCGCCAACGAGCTTATAACCAAGCTAACCGAAGAATCGAACAAGATTGATAGCCCCTTTTCCGAGGATTCTTTTTTTGTTTGTGACCTAGGCATTATATACCGCCAATTTCAGAAATGGCAACAGAATCTCCCATTCATCAAGCCTCACTATGCTGTCAAATGCAACAACGATCCCCAAGTACTTCGTGTGCTAGCCCAATTGGGCTGTAACTTCGACTGTGCGTCCTACAGAGAGATTGAAAAAATCCTGAGTATCGACGTTGATCCTAGCCGCATCATCTACGCAAACACTGTCAAAAGCCCTTCTTATATTAGATGGGCTAGAGACCACGGCGTGAAACGGATGACGGTCGATAATGTGGATGAATTGTACAAGATTAAAGAATACGCTCCTAACTCTGAATTGCTCCTTCGTATCATTACTGATGATAGTGAGGCAGTTTGCCAACTGAGTTGCAAATTTGGTGCTCCATTGTCCACTACTGGTGATCTTTTGAGCCTGGCCCAGCAATTGGGCCTTAAGGTAGTCGGAGTTGCCTTCCATGTCGGAAGTGGAGGCAGTGGCAGTGACGCATATCCCAAGGCGTTGAAAGATGCAGCCCATGTATTCAAACAAGCAAAGAGTCGTGGAATTAAAATGACTGTACTTGATATTGGCGGTGGATTTGAGGATAATACGTTTGAACATTCTGCTAAATCTATCCGCGACGCTATTGATGAATTTGGGTTTTCAAAAGATGTGGAAATTGTTGCTGAACCTGGCCGGTTTATGGTTGCGGATGCATTTACTCTAGTAAGTGCAGTAATTGGCCGTCGTGAGATGCCTCAACAGGCGATGCTCTATATTACCGATGGATGCTATGCTAACTTGAACTGTATTATATATGACCACCAATCCCCTACACCACTACTCCTGAATCCTGGAAATGGAAATGACGCCTACTCTGCGTCGGTGTGGGGGCCTACATGCGATGGAATTGACTGCGTAACCAAAGAGTCCATGTTTAACCGAGAAGTAAAGATCGGTGACTGGCTATATTTTAAAGGGGTAGGGGCGTACACACTGAGTGCCTCCACCACCTTTAACGGGTTTAATTTTGAGACTCGTGTACACTATGTGTGCTCCAAATTGGATTGGTGCTAGCTACCACATCCTCTATAACTTTGTTGGACTCGATCTGTGAACGAGCTTGCAGTCATTCCATTCAACTGGGTTGACTTTTTACAAATAGAAATATAGAAAAATCTACTTAAAAAGAAGGCTTTTTGGGGGCCTTGTTGGTGACATCAACAACGGTAATTCCAGGAGGCAATGAAGAAACGATCTTCTTAGCGCGCTCGGCGTCGTTGACGATAAGAGTGTGAACAAAGCGGGAACCACGAAGCTTGAACTTAGTCTCGTCGCCATTCTTCTTCACAACAACCGATTTGACGTGTTTTTGGGAGGCCAATGTGACCAACTCGCGGATATCCTTTACAGTACTAGGCATTTACGTGGGGGAGGCGTATGCGCCACATTTATTGGTAATATGAGCGGGACCCCCTCCAGGCCCATGCTACCTAGGTGACTGCGGAAAGCCCTATAATTTCCAATGGAAAGTTAGCTAAGCAGACGGGACCCGATGGAGATGATATATTACAACCGCCGTGTATTTAATGGCAAACTCAAAATTTGAGTATGTCAAGCTATATGAGAGGGAGAATTATTTGCTTCCAGAAACATTTATTGTTGTGCGTATAGATGGAAGAGGATTTCATCGTTTCAGCAAGTTCTATGACTTCAAAAAACCCAATGATGAGAATGCACTTAAAGTTATGAATCAAGCAGCCATTGGGGTATTTGAAAACGTTCAGGATCTTATTCTTGCCTATGGCGATAGTGATGAGTACTCATTTGTGTTTGATTCACGCACTACGCTATTTGAACGACGTGAGGCAAAGCTTGTGACAACTATTGTAAGTACATTCACTGCGCATTATATGTATTCATGGTCCAAAATCATGGATAAACCACTGGATCCACAGCATTTGCCTACGTTTGATGGGCGGGCAGTAGTTTACCCCAATGGTAAACTACTGCGTGATTATCTTAGTTGGAGACAAGTTGATTGCCACATTAACAATTTGTACAACACTACATTCTGGAATTTGGTTTTATCAGGATTGACCCCGCAGGAATCTGAAAATAAGCTACGAGGTACCTTAAGCAGCGACAAAAACGAGATCTTGTTTCGCGATGTCGGGATTAATTATAACAATGAGCCTGAAATGTTTAGAAAGGGGACAATTCTTGTTTGGGATTCACCTCCGGTGGTTATATCGGAGACTGCTTCATTATCCGCCCGCCAGATTGAGCGGCTGAAACACAAGCGCATTAAGGCACGGCTCCAAATCTTGCATTGCGACATTATCAAAGATGAATTCTGGAACACACACAAATTACTGTCAGACCGATAATGGGCCGTTGATAATCTAAATTTGGAGCTCGCATGCGCATGCCCCCCTGCATACCCGCGAAGGTTGGAGCCGATCACCCTAGTGATAGATCCTCCCTTCAACTGCCAAGCTGCGCCCAACCCAATATAATATTAATCACAACTAGAAAAAAAATCTTATCAATGGTGGTTTGTTAACGGAATAATTTGCTTAACCAACGGGGTGGCTTCCCCTACCCCGAACCCCTTTTGGGATGACAGGCGGCCCAGTTTCAGTAACAGCTGCACCTGAATAAGCTGCTTATCCTCACTTCGTTGGACATGAATATGGACGAAGACTACATGTCAAACTGGTCTAGTGCACCTCCCGGCTCGACTCCACATACCCCTATGGAGCAAGCGCCTCCTCCTTTTCTTGCCCACGGCGTGGGAAGCTCCACATCCCTCTATACCACGGATGAGGAGGAGGTGGAATCGCAATATCCGTGGACTAGTGAAAATGAGCAATTTGTCGCCAAAAAGCTACAAGAATACCGAGATAACCCAAGGAACACTCCTTTTAGTGGCCGTTTCCCGCCATCTGGTGTTGTTCAGCAAGTAGCTCGTGCCGTCATGAGACGGGCCCCTCGTGATCAGTTCCCTCATTCTTTAACAGCAGTTAGGAAGCGCATTCTGTTGATATGTGCACGTGAAGGTCCCGACGACTCGCCGGTAGAGGCATCGACCTTTAGCGAGCAGCTGCATCGGTTGCCCCAGCACCATCCCAGCAACTACAAATCTGGGGTTCTGGGAGGACCGCTAAATGGAAACCAAGCTGGCTATGGACTTGGAGCGCCTATGAATGGCTCTTTGAATACTAGCCCCCTAGACTATGAACAGTTTGATTTTAGCGAGAACCGTAATGTTCCCTTGTCTTCGCCGTTTAAGGAGGACCTCAAAATACGTACTGGAACGGCCGTTTATAATCAGCAACCACAGCAACCCCATAGGCCTGCTACTGATGAACACGTATTAAATATTGTCGCCCAGAGGAAGCGTGACTCGCTTAAAATGAAGCGTGGCTTAAAGTAACGCGCCATTATTTATTTTCGAGCTGCTGAAAATGCCCTCGGCTACTTTATCTATCTGATTATACTTTGGTTCTATAGTTTCAAAAACATTACTTGCCATTCCCATTCATTAGACTGACAAGTTTCCCTTGATTGCACCAAGTAGGTACTATAATAACATACACCCTTAATCAGAGTAAACTATATTATTTATGACTACTATCCTACTTTTCCGGTCTATTTAATCGTTGAAGTTAGCGCCTTTGTTTTTCATTACCGTGCCCATTTGCTCTTCCCTTATCTGTGACAAGTTAACGGAACAGAGAGTACCAAGCACACCACTATTTGTTCAATATATCTTCTACGAATAGTCAAGGTATTACAAGTAGGCGTAAAATAGCGATGATTCACGACTAGCGGTGCTATATCTTCCAGTGTTTATCATTTAGCCAAAGGCAGCAGTAACGAAGATGCGCTGTATACTTTTGTACGCTAAAACATTTTTTTTTTAAATTAATTCGTTTAGTAGACCTTTAAAGCTCCGATATAGCTCATACCTGGCCATCTGTAGAGACCATATAGACCTTAACCCTCATCCTTCCAGAGATCACTTCGGGTGGTACATCTCACGGCACTTTATAGCACAGGCTCGGAATCATCTTAAGCAGCGTAAATAGCGGCCAGACAATACATTGGAGGTAAAACTTTGTTCTAACATCTCAGTAATCACCATATATAATCTATTTTATCGTAGGCCCCTCTAGGCTGTGTATACATTGGGCCCCCGAACACCAGTGACAATAAATGGGGTATAGGTGGGATATAAACTAATAAATATGAATAATTGAAGATGGAATATGAGTTCAAGACTATTAATTGTACTGTAAATAGCCTCTAAAGTGCATTTGTGGCTAAGTTTTTTTTTTGTTCATAGTTCACTATCTAGATATGTCTGGGCCTCAATTCCTGGCCTTTGTTAAAACTTAGGGAGTTACCCGTCTATATATATGGCGTGAATGCGCGCATCAGCAGCTGGTG
>JAKTWR010000078.1:0-39660 GCA_030582415.1 Wickerhamiella vanderwaltii | reverse complement strand
TCACATGATACCACGTGACTCCTGCTATATAGACACATATTCCGTGATTACATATTAAGTGAACTTTACCTTATTTGGTCTTAGTCTAAAATAGCCTAGAAACCCCGAGTCCCTGGCTATACACGACAACCATGTTATCAATACATCTGACACCGAGACGCAGTCACGTGACTAGCGATTTTTCAATAGTGAAAAAAATGTGATTATAGAGCTATTTTCCGCGAAAACACAATATTATGGCTCTTATAGTTCATTTTAATACTATTTTAAATAGTTTTATTTTCCTCACTACTAGCACATTCTTCAGAAATTTGAATTTAAAGGAAAACGCATCGACATCCGCTTCCCAGAGCTTGCCATAGCCTACTACAGATTAATTTCTTTAATTTTAAATATTCTGTCTTTCTCGTCGCGCCCTTCAGAGTATTCTTTTGACCCTGGCCAACCTACCATACGTATCGGATATCTGGCACTCCTGAAGCCAAAGGCTGCTCTAAAAATAACCTCTGGAGACTCCAATACTTTCAACAAATTATTTGAAATCACTTATTCTATATCACTATGCTTTGCTAACGTTGGAGTCGTCATACCATCTACACTCCTCAGTCGCTTATTCTAATATTTTCACAACTCTCGCTTATCGTGGCTTTCTTAGAAAAACGTTTAATTGTGCGACCGTCACATATATCGCTGCTTTTTTAACTATTATGTAGTTCTTACTGGTTTATTTCATCGACCGGGCACGTGAAAGAGCGACTGTGACAATTGTATTGAATTTAGTAGAGTGCAGTTACCTGGTTGTGGGTAATTGAGCCCCAATATAGGAATACTGCTTCTATCAAAATGTTCACGCGCAACGGCACTACTAAGGTAATGAAGTTGACGCGTAAATTCAATTGTAGAAAGTGCCCTTTATTTTGTGCTTGCACTAACCCAAGGGCGATTGCTATCAATTGTGCCTTTCGAATACAATCAACTAACAATAACATTTAGATTTGTGAACACGATGGTAATCAGGTATTGCTCCTTTACGGCAAAATTGTCTATATGAAACTCCTGTAGTCGAGTAATGCACCTGGTAAGGCATGTGGCCCGATCTCTCAGAAATTGACTCGGGACCCTTTCAATATGTGGATAATTGCTGAGAGTTACGTACTGGAATTTTCATCATCATTGTCACGGCCTCTCGTGTTTGTTGCTTTTGATTCATTCCCTTGTAGACACTTTTACCGCACGTGGAAACAGTCGCCGAAGGCTTCGCCACCATGCGCATGCAAATACCTCCAAGTCGTGTAACAATGTTAGCCCGCGAAATTTAAAAATTCCGCTCAACTAAATGAGCTTCAATAACGTTGAAAAAAATTTTTTGAGCAATTTCGTCTAGTATTATAATGTGTCGCAGTGCAAGTGCCACAAAATCAAAAAAATTTGTGGGCCCGCTTATGCACAGTCATGCACAATTCAGCAGGTCCGTTGCGGACACTCCCGAGAGGAAAATAGAAACAATTATACCATGTATGGAGAGATTGTTCATACTTTTGCGTTTAAACGTACTAGCTAAACTTATTTGTATAATTTTGGGGGAATTTTCTAGTAGTTTGACGACAGAAAATTGCAGTTTCGACTATTCACAGAAGAATAATGCGCAATATGTTCTTGAAAATTGAATATACCGTCTAAGCAACTGGTATTTACCACCAATTCGCTCTACTTAGGTAGCGCTAATACAGTTACTCCTTTTGGATTTTGCGGTAAATTTGGTTTGTCAGCGCGCATAATGCCAAATTTTGTACATGATGCAGCTCAGGGCCTGCGCACCGGGCGCAGTTTGCATGGGCTTGCTCAAGTATATATATGGCGGAATGTCTTCCCAATGAGCACAACAAAAATGGCTGCTGGTGTTTCTTATTCAATGTACAAGGGTAATGCTCCTTTCTTTGCAACTCCTACTACCAACAAGTTCCCCACTAAGGAGCAAATCAACCTTGTTCCTAGTCTCTCTCATGCTTCTACAGGTTCTAGCAAATCCACTAGATTCCAACGCCTTATGGAAAAGGTCAAGCACATGTAAGAATGCTTGTTACCGCTATTTATTTCCGGCGCAGTAGTTGGTCTATTCAATGTTAGTACCCTACGTGTTTCTGGTTTATATATATATATATATGTATATCTTTAGAGTGAGCTATAGACAAAAATTTTCAACAAAACTAGAAAATCTAGCCGTCCCTCCAGTTAACAAGTGGCTATTTGATTGAGAACTGGTGTTATGTATTTTGGTTCTTGGCTTTTGTAGATGGCTTCCTCTGTACGTGTGTATGGAGGCCTTTCGGTTAAACAGGCAGTAAAATTGGCTCATAAAACAATATGGACTTCGACGCTGTCTTTTTAAATTGGCGGGTGAGAAATTGATGCTGCTACACTTCATTTTATCAGCTATACAGGCCAATTAGCAGTTGTAAGATTAGACAGGACACAGTGACAGTTCAGCATGTCACTGGTTTAAAAGACGGAGGTGACATATGTAAAACACACAAAGTGGTTTACCTTAGAACCATATGTTCTCATATGAGCCACGATATCAATCAACGATGTGCCAGTGTGCATTCAAACGATGCACAGCAGCAACAGGTAACAGTTTAACTCATCACGTGCAATTAACTACCGCAAACTTAAAAATTTGATTAATATTATCTTGGTACTCTAAAGCATCATAATATCACCAACCTCTGCACCCGACTGTGAGAGCTGACACATGGACTTCTTTGCCAAAAAATCAACAAATAAATCGACATCACGCGTTGTTCCGTGGGCAGAAAAGTATCGACCTAAAAGCCTCGATGATGTTGCTGCTCAGGATCAAATTATTGATACTCTTAAAAAGACGTTGAGCGCGTCAAACTTGCCAAACATGTTGTTCTATGGCCCGCCAGGAACTGGTAAGACATCAACGATTCTAGCACTGGCGAGGGATCTTTTCGGTCCTAAATTGTCAAAAACGCGCGTATTGGAGCTTAACGCCAGTGATGAACGTGGTATCAGCGTTGTTCGCGATAAGATCAAGACCTTTGCTCAAGGAGTCGTTTCTAATCCATCAACCGAGGATTCAGCACAATACCCCTGCCCCAATTTCAAGATAATTGTTTTAGACGAGGCTGATTCAATGACACAAGATGCCCAGGCTGCCCTTCGTCGTATTATGGAAACGAGCTCAAAGTATACGCGGTTCTGCCTTGTTTGCAATTACGTGACGCGTATTATTGATCCAGTAGCATCAAGATGTACTAAATTCCGCTTTGCTCCTCTTAATGAGACCAATGCTCTTGCTCGTGTCCGGTATGTTTGTGAGCAAGAAGGAGTAAATGCGCCAGATTCAAGCCTTGAAAAACTACTGGCATCCTCAAATGGTGATTTGCGTCGTGCTATTACTCTGCTTCAATCTGCACGAGGTCTTGTTAGTGCTGAAAAGCCACTAAGTGGCCAGCTGGTTGATGAGATCAGTGGTACCGTGCCGAACACAGTTGTCGACAACCTACTCAAATGCATACTTGATGATGCAGTTCCATTGAATGCATTGCAATCGATCGTCAAGGATATTGTATTTGATGGATGGAGTGTGGGCCAACTAGTAGACCAAGCTCATGACCGAGTGCTTAAAGAGGCGCTTGCCGATTCGAAAAAGGCCAAAATTGCCGTCATCCTATCGCAGGTTGATCGTTCACTGGTTGACGGTAGTGACGAGCATCTTGCATTACTCGACATGTCCTATAAAGTTGGTGAAGTGGTGAGGGAAAGCGCCTGAACGGATAAAACCATCACTGAATTTAGGCGCGCACATTGAGAAGTTTTCAATAAACTCGAGGTAATGGCGACGTGAAAATATGCGACTACAATCTAATTATATAAAGTTGAACTGCTATACAAGGTAGAACGGAGGAGAATCCCCAAAATAACGGGTCATCAAACTTGTTGCATACAATGTATAACTACTTCAGTTAGTAGCCTAGATATACTGAGAAATCCATTTGAAAGCATCACCGTAACCAGTTCTCAAATGCAAAGAGCACATAAATACTTCCAAGGGACGGACCTTCTCGGGGAGAACGACTTTGCCCTTACCAGTGGGCACGACGCCAAAGGTCTCAAGCAAAGTGTACTCGGAGACGGCACCTTCACGATCGATCTTATTACCAAGAATGACAAAGGGAACGGTGCTGAGTTCTTCAATAGCAAGCAAAGCGTCGAGCTCTACTTTACTCTCTTCAAACCGCTCGGGATCAGCAGCGTCGATAAGGTACACCACGGCGGAAACCTCAGGGAAATAATCGCGCCAAACACGGCGGGCTTGTTCGTGACCACCCAAGTCAAAAGTAGTAAAAGTAATATTGCCAATACTCAACTCTTCGCTGGTAGGATGAGTAGTGGGATTAAGCTGGGCCATACGACCAGTTTTTAGCAAATGAAGAAGTGTACTCTTTCCGGCGGCATCAAGACCGAGGAACAAGAGCTTTCCGTGCTTGTTCCAGAGGCCCAAAGAGCTAAGAATATCAGTGAACCAATTCACAATGCTCCACATCACTGATGAGTAAGTAAGCAACCGAGTGTCAGCTGTCAAGTGCTGCCTACAGAGGGCTCTCTCAGTAAAATGGTAGGGTTCATGACTACATAAAGCGAAGAGTCTACACAATGTCCAGAAGTTGACAAGCCTTCATAAAACAGCCTGATTAAGAGGGGGCGTTCTTGCTCTCTACTCCACAATAGTCTGATCCAATAGCTTTAAATACACATCTTTCCAATCAATTGGGTCCACATTGCTCGACCAACTCTGTCTTGTTCGCTGTGCAATCGATTTGAGCCGGATTTCCTGAGTTACAGTAAATATCTGTTTGTTCGCCAAAAGTAGCCCTTCAAAATTTCCAATTACCTTTAAACTGATCTCTACATCTTCTTCGTCCAATTGATCACGCCAATCTGTCAAGTATTCAGAAATATCATTAGCAATTCGTAGCCAAATTTCACTTTGATCTGCCTTTGCCGAGAGCGCCGAGGCCACTTCGTCCATGTCTTGCATGACTTGTGAGAAATGCTTGTAGCCAGTTGTACGGCGATGCACAAACTTGCGACCAATTTGCTCGAGCCGTGTC
This sequence comes from Wickerhamiella vanderwaltii, assembly GCA_030582415.1. NCBI lineage: Eukaryota > Fungi > Ascomycota > Dipodascomycetes > Dipodascales > Trichomonascaceae > Wickerhamiella > Wickerhamiella vanderwaltii. The sequence goes on along the minus strand of JAKTWR010000078.1, from coordinate 34,519 downwards.
TCGATATCTTGCATGCTTCTCTGCCCTTTGTCTTTGGACGATTACTTAGATTACTTAAATGGCCGAAGACGCTCCTCCGCCATATAGTGAGGTTGATCCTAATGGAGCAGGGACTCAATTAGACCAACATGTGAGTGTAACAACTCCTGCTTCTCAATCCAGTCACTCCCGTCCCAATCCCACCCCTCCTGCTCGACCCGGTAAAACGAGTGCGCAACGCCCACCTGCACAGCGCCCACAAGCTTCGCGACCTCAGAATTTGCCCTCACGGCCGCCACAGCACCCACAATCGTCGCATTCAAGTCCTTATTCCCATTCTTCTTCGCAGCACGCAGCGCCCCATCGGCCTCCTCCGCAACATCAAATGCATCGGCCGCGCCCACAGCCACGCCCACAGACTCAATTGGCTTATCCTAATGGTTATTACTGCCCCGAATGTCATAATAGTGGAGTCAAACCTTCGGGAAACTCATGCAAAGACTGCTGGAGCAGGTTTGGCCCGAGAAACACAAACATTCAGTATGTCCCTCACTATGCGGCAACTCCCCTGGGTCGTGTAGTTCACCCGGGAGATCCATCAATAGGAGGAATTCTCTGCGGGCGGTGCCGGGGATCTGGGGTTACGCACGAACTGCTCTTATTTGAAGAGACTTGTCGGGTGTGTGGAGGTATAGGAAGAATCATTCGCTAGTGTCTACTATTTATATTTTAATAAATTACAAGTTGTACAATTTTTAATGCATAGGGAAAAAGTCTACTCTCACTGCGATTTAAGCCACTTTTTAAACTCGTCCACATCAACTACTGATCCATCAATACCATATAGTGGACCATACTCCCCAACATAATCAACTGCGAGGCCATAGTTTAGACCCACTTGGCTAATGCCGTGGCTATCATCACTTAGGCAAAACTTGCCTCCCTTTTGCTTGATGAGGTCGGCAATGTCGCGTTGTGGATACGGTGTGTCCCATCCTTTACGAATTGCCGACGTATTGATCTCAAAAAGGCACCCGAGCGAAACTGCAAGCTCGATGTTGCGTACAACCTTTAACCATACCTCGGAGTCAATCTCATGTGTAGGTGCAAACAATCGAATTAGATCGAAATGTCCAATGACTGGTGGTTTCAGCTGCTTGATCATTTCATATTGTTCATCAAAGTAAGCGCCAAACATTTTGTTGACAGTCCCTCCGGCGGCATCGCACGCTATTTGCCATTGTTGCTGGTCAAAGTCGATGGGAATCCCCCGGACATGGTGCAGAGAGCCAACAAATAGGTTGAATTTATGAGTGCTTTGAATTTCCTTGATGTAGGCTATCATCGCTTCATCTATTCCTTCTGCTTCGAACCCAACTAGAAGTTTGATCTTGTCTGCGTACTTGCGCTGTAACTGATAGGCATATTCATAGTATTCTTTGAAGGTTTTTTGTAGCCCTTCTGGTGTAGTATTCGACTCAATCTCTTCTGGATAGAGGTGGAGGCGGTCGAGGCGAGGTACGTGCTCGGTGAGGCAAAACAACTTAAACTGCAATTCTATTGCTCGTTCTACAACTTGTTCAAGGTTATTCTTGGCATGTTGACAAAACTGGCCCGAATGGGAGTGGTGTGAGTGCATGTGAGATTTTTTGTGGTGACTTCAAAAACTCTTCGTTATCACACGTGCCTTAGTATGCTTACTGCCAACGACTCTATTCTAGATAAAATCGGCGAGACGCCGCTCGTGCGCCTCAATAATATCCCTGCTGCTGAAGGAATCAAGTGCAAAATGTACGCTAAACTCGAATACTTTAATGCTGGTGGCTCGGTCAAGGATCGTATCGCCAAGCGCATGATTCTTGAGGCGGAGGCTGATGGACGCATTAAACCCGGTTATACGTTGATTGAACCCACTAGTGGTAATACAGGCATTGGTTTGGCACTCGTGGGTGCTGTGCGTGGCTACAAAACTATTATTACTCTTCCCGAAAAAATGTCCAATGAAAAAGTTAGCGTTTTGAAGGCTCTTGGCGCAGAGATTGTTCGTACTCCTAATGAAGCAGCTTGGGATTCTCCTGAATCGCATATTGGTGTCGCCAAGCGTCTTGAAAAGGAGCTTCCCAACGCAGTTATTCTTGATCAGTATTCGAACCCCAACAACCCTAATGCTCATGAATTTGGCACTGGTCTCGAAATTTGGGAGCAAACAGGTGGTAAGGTCGACGTTGTTGTAGGTGGTGCTGGTACTGGTGGTACTATCACTGGAATTGCCCGCGCTCTCAAGGGCAAGAACCCCAATGTCAAGGTCGTAGCCGCTGACCCCAAAGGATCCATTTTGGCAGTGCCCGAGTCGCTCAACGATACCTCTGCAGCTTACAAGGTCGAAGGTATTGGTTACGATTTTATTCCCGAGGTGTTGGACCGTAGCACTGTCGATGAGTGGGTCAAGACCGAGGATCGCGAGTCCTTCTTGCTTGCTCGCCGCTTAATTCGCGAAGAGGGCTTTTTGGTTGGTGGTTCAAGTGGTTCATCCCTTGCTGCTGCCCTCAAAGTCGCCCGCGACCTGCCCGAGGACGCCACCCTTGTGTTTGTGTGCCCCGACTCTATTCGCTCTTACTTGACCAAATTTGTCGACGACGATTGGATGGACTACAATAAGTTTGTTGATGATGCTACTCTCAAGGAGCGCTCGAAGCGCAGAGAGCAGTTCAAAGGAGCTACCATTGCTGACCTGCGCCTCAAGCCCGTCGTCAAGATCGCTGAGACATCGCCGCTTGCCATTGCCATCGATACAATGCGTGAGAAGGGCTTTGACCAGTTGCCTGTTGCCGACTCCAAGGGTAAGCTTGTAGGAATTGTCACCCTCGGTAATATCTTGAGCCATATTTCCAGCGGCAAGGCCACAGCCGATTCGCTTGTCAAGCAATCAATGATTGATTTCCGAAAATTGCGCGAGTTCTCCAAAGGCACACAACTTGGAAGCTCTATTTCTACTAAACGCCGTGAGTTCCTTGATATTACTGTCGACACACCTCTTGAGCAGCTCAATGAGTTTTTTGAGCACAATTCAGCCGCAATTGTTACTGAGCGCAGTGCAGAGGGTTTGGTGCCTAAGTATGTAGTGACCAAAGTCGATTTATTGGCTTATTTGCAAGGCCAGACATCCCTTGCATAAATATATATGCGCGCTGGCGGATGTATATATCAACAAGTGACTAGCTAGATTAGCAGAGGGTTATGCTCATATATATATATATATATTGTATTCAGTAAATTCTCCTTGTATCCCTATCTACGTTTCTATTTAGTGTGACATGTACTTTTCCCGCGACACTGTGTTGAGAAGAAATGTGTAGAGAAGGAAGCGTTCTAAAAATATAAGTGAACTAGGATACGAAGAAATAGGCTAAATGGATCGTTAAACTATCCCAGATCCTCTCTAAATAACTTCTGTTACCAACTCTACTGTTTATTGTTCAGATTCAAGCCCATTACCTCAAACAAACCATTCATATCCTCTTGTCGCAGTTCAATACCTTCTTTATCCATCAGTTCTTTAACTTCAAGCATCTTTGCTCGAACTTCTTTGTCCATCATCAGCTTTACCTGCTTCATCACACCCATATCACCAGTATAACCCTTTTCAGCGAGCAATGCGCTCACCGATTGCAGAGCTTCCATAGTTTTTGGGGACTTTGACAGCTTCTGAACGAGAGGGTTCTCAAGAAGTTTTGACATCTTTTCCTCGTCGAGATCGGGGGGCATCTGAAGCCGGCACACGGTAGTCGACGAAATACTGCGAATGCTTTTAGATGCAGCATTACGAGCCAAGGGGCGAGTTACTGCGCAAGTGACAGCACGTTTGCTTGCAATCGCAGCGAGAGGACGTAAATTGTACATTTAGTAGGACTTGGGTGGAAGCGAGGCAAAGGGCCTAAAAAGGGTGGTGATGGGGGAAGGGCCATACCAAGGAGAAAATGCTGTGAAATTGGTAGCGCAAGGGTTAATTTGGGTCACTTCAGGAGCTGCACGCTCCCTCATTGTAATAATTTATCTAATCCACTAAATCTACTTAACTATGCCTTTTCGCTAGTCTTGTCGTGATCCTTCTTCTTCTTCTTTTTCTTTTTGTCCATCATTGCTCCAGCAACAAGCTCTTCAAACATCTGCACTTCAGCAGCCTCTTCTGGAGTTCTTGTTGTGTTCTTGAACACTCTGCCGAGCTCGAGCATTGCTCTAGCCCTAGCAACACGAGTCTTGTTATCAACCTGTTGGTCATACAAGAGGCTATCTGCGACCTGGCGCAAGATTCCTTGCAACTCAAATCGCGTACCCGACCACAGAGCTACAAGTACATTACCCATAATACCTTGGTCACGGGCAGCCTTTTCTTCAGCAGTGAGCTCTGCATCCTCGAGCTCTGAGTAGGTCTTGATTGAGTTTGCTGCATCCATAGCGGCACTAAGAGTGTGCCAACCATCTTTAATGATTCCACCGCGCTCCTTTACCGATGAGAAAAGGCCACCCATACCAAGTAACGATTTATGCGACTTGATATAGATGTTGGATCGCGTGTAGTAGACCTGGCCAATTGTGTGCAGCAACTCAAGGCCAAATGACTCCATTTTGAGCTGATTGGCTTCGAGCTGACACTGTTCAATAAAGCTGGAAAGTAGCATCTCATCCTGTTTACTCGGTTTACCCGACGTGATATACTTTGACGACCATTGCTCAGTGACAGCACTAAGTTTGTTATGAAGGTTCTCTGTTAGCTGGGCAATGCGCTGTTTACGCGACTCGCGAGATGCCTCAGCAATTTTGCGTTCCTGTTCTTTACGCAATGCCTTGGCCGCCTTCTCGTCTTGGACAGTGGGAGCATGGCCGGTATCAAACTTTCCTGACGCAGTAGTATAGCTTACGCCAGTTGTATGAGTTGCACCAGTGGTATTAGAAGAGTCGGGGTTTGCTGGGTGTACTTTAGTGTGAGCACCAGCACCGACACCAGCAGGGGTGCTGGTACCAGAAGATCCAGAGCCAACGTGAGGAATCAAATCAGAGGTCTCAGGTACGGTGCCAGGTGTTTCTGTTGGATTTCCGTCCTCATCCATGGTTTGGCTTACCTCCATCATCTCCTTAAACATTGAGAATTCACCTACCCATGGTTGGAACGCCTCACCGCCAAAGATCTGAACCACGAGCTCCATGGGGTCTTCAAAACCGGCATCAGGAACAGCCGATTCTTTACCATGTTTATCATAAAGTTCCCTTAGCTTGGGGTCTCCAAGTACCTGGTACGCCTCGCCGACGGCTTGAAACTTGACCTTTGCCTCCTCATCGCCAGGATTTTTGTCCGGATGGGTACGGACGGCCATCTTACGATACGCTTTACGGATTTCATCTTGGGTTGCGTCTACGCGCACCTGCAATACATCATAATATTCGGTTTCGACTACCATGTAATCAGCAGCTCTGGGCTTAGCTCTGCGGGCCCGACAAGTTGCAGAGGCGGGCTGGTTGCGTGACTACGATGATTTGCACAAAAGCCAACGGGAAATTTATTTGCAATAGTATTTCATCTACTAAAAACTATATAAAATTTCTGAGCCCAACGGCCCCTTTGGATGGTTGCCGCAAAGAGACAACCCACCCGATTGTGCTATTTGTAATGTTTACATCCTAATGTTTGATCCAATTGTGCTTGCTACAAAAGCGTACTGGATAGGGTTTTATTTACTCCAACACGCGACTAAAACTGTCATGACTGGCGACAAAGAGGAATTAATCCGTATCTTTCTACTACTTGCCATTGGCTACGTACTTTTGTTGATGTTTGGCCGGGTGATCAGAGCCATCTATGGCACTTTTGTATTTATGTTTAAATTCGCAATGGTTTGTGCTGCGGCATACTTGGGAATGAATATTTATGTAAATGGCTGGCAGGCCACTGCTGATGCTCTGGCGAAGTTTGTGCTACCCGTTAATTTCGATACTGCAACCCAGTTTGCGGTAGACCTGGGATCGCAGTTTCTTGAACAGAATGGTGTCTAGAGCACTTTATTCTTTTTTATTCTATGCAATACATTTATCGTCACCGATTACAATTTCAAATAAATAATTTCAAATTTATGTCAAAGCTACACCTCCCAATGTCGTCATTTGCCATGCATATTGTCGCTTTGCCGAGCAAGATCTTCTAGAAAGAGTTCTAGAACGCCATCTTGGGTGCAGCCAACGGCTACTGGCCAACGATTTGTCACAATTTGTCATTGCTGCATATGCTTCGTACAGCCTATAAATTGAGTGCACTCTCCCGTCCTACCATTACTAAAAGAATGGTTCACGCAATTGCTTCTAAAGAAGAGTTTGAGACTTTTACCGGTGAGGGCACCGTCCTCATTGATTTCTGGGCTACTTGGTGTGGTCCCTGCAAAGCTATTGCTCCCGTCATTGACACCCTCGAGACCAAGTACGAGACTATCAAGTTTGGAAAAGTTGAGATTGACCAGCTCGGTGAGCTCGCCCAACAGTACGACATTACTGCCGTTCCTACTTTCATTGTTTTCAAGGATGGTAAGCCAGTTGACCAGATCAAGGGTGCCAACCCCAACAACGTCAGAGCCGCTCTTGAGCAGCACAAATAGTTAGCCAGATGAGTTATATATTTATGATTTTTGTCGTTCCTTTGTGTTTTTGTTGTCTTTTGTCTCAATAGAAGTGGCTATGTACAATGTCGTCACTACACCTCTTCAGTAGGAATCGTCACACCCTATCCAAGGTCGAGTGGCGTCCGCCGATATGTTCAAATACACGCTCAATGTTATAGTTGTGGCTTACATTTCGCCTCGTTTTACCGTTGCATCAAGCGCTGCACAGTGGCTGCACGTACTATATAGTTCCTTAAACGATTATACTGTCGAAATTTAGACATGCAGCCCGACCCACAGAACACCTCAGCACCCCCACATAGCTATAATGGAGTAGTACTATTCTTGGTAGCGTTCATAGGATGCTGTATATTCATTTCAGGGCTGTTGATGCTGGTCCACACTTCAAGGCGTAGGCGGCATGCAGTGTGGTTTCGCTTGTGTCGACGGTGGCCAGCGCTTAGCCGGTGGCTAGAGCCCATTAATCCATCACCAGAGTCATCGCAGGTGTTTAAGGACGATAAAATCAACCAATTGTTTCCCAAACAGCGATACCAAGGCGAGACCCCCGAATCTTGCCGGGTGTGTCTCGACGATATCAGGCCGAATGAGATGGTTCGCACGTTGCCATGCCAGCACATATTTCATACAAAATGTATAGAGATTTGGTTGACAAAATACCGCACGAGATGCCCTATTTGCAATTTGACGATTGACGAGGATGGGCGTGTAGTAGAACGTGAGAGGACTGAGCAAGACACCACCGCAATACAACCCCGGCAAGACTTGAGTCGTCCTCCAACAGCAGCATCTGCGTCTGCAATGCCATACGGCACCGGTATCGTCAGGCTATAACACTCTTTCACGGTGTAACAGTGGGTCACTTCCCTAAACGCTCACTTACAGTATTACCGCCTTTTATGCGGTGGTCCTTCGGGTTAGCAGCCGCTTCATACATCGCGATAACAGGGGCTTTACTTAATTTCTGCCACGATCCACTGAGGCCAATGTATGCCAGTGAACTCACGTCGTCCCCATAATTTTGCGGCACGTGCACTACGAGGCTCGTGATATTTGAAAATTTGGGTCGATTGACAGCATACTCAACTACTCCATTATTTTGGGCAGAGCCTACCCCGATATGAGCTGGGTGCTGAAGCGTCTGTACAGCCGCAGTATCGCCAACCGTCTCAAAGTCGAGGTCTGTGCGGTTCTTCAGGAGCCGGATGGTTTTTGGGGCACGCTCGTCAGCTGTAGATCTGATATGTATAGAATGTAGTTGAACAAGTCCTGTAAACGGGATCATAAGCAGTAATTCCTCGTCAACGTCGCTCTCGAGCAGCGGCTCTGTCTCCAACCGTTCTGAATACTTTCGAAGAATCGCGGCACCCTGGCCCTCCGCCGCCTCATTTAGGCACACGACATGATCATGGTCTATATAGTCGTATAAACTCTGGGCCGGATTGCTGTCTGGCGGTGCAATGTGGTCGTCATCGTGGTGGTGCGAACCACCATGGGTGTGTTCATGTTGGCAACTCATCAACTTACAAATGCAACAAATCAGCAGTTTATTAGCATCGGGTTATGCTCACCCACTCTCTAGAACATGGCAAGAAAGCAATTCTCTCAACAAAGATATGTTTGTCTATCCGCTTTTTATCACCTGCAACCCCGATGATGAGATCGCGGTGCCTGGACTTCCGAACCAAAAGCAGTGGGGAATCAATAAACTTGTTCCCTATGTGGGCGAATTGATCGCTAAAGGATTACGCAGTGTTTTGCTGTTTGGAATTGTACCCGAAAATGATAAAGATCCCCATGGTCTTTACGCCGAAAGACACGATTCGCCTGTCGTCCAAGCCGTCAAGGCTCTAAAGGAGCATTATCCCCAACTTTTTGTAATCTGTGACGTTTGTTTGTGCGAGTACACAAGCCATGGTCATTGCGGTATTTTGCGGGCTGATGGCTCTATTGATAGAGCTAAATCAGTTGCACGCCTTGCCGAGGTGGCTGTAGGTTACGCTAAAGCTGGTGCAGACTCTGTAGCACCAAGTGATATGATTGACGGCCGTATTCTGGCGATTAAGGAGGCTCTAATTGCAGCAGATTTAGCTCATTCGACAATGTTGATCTCGTACTCGGCGAAGTTCGCTGGTAATCTCTATGGCCCCTTCCGTAATGCCGTCGAAAGCTGCCCCAAAATGGGTGATCGCAGAGCATACCAGCTACCACCAGGTGGTCGTGGCCTTGCTCGCCGTGCTCTTCGCAGAGATATTAATGAGGGAGCGGATGCATTCATCATCAAGCCCAGCACATTCTATCTAGATGTGGTAGCCGATGCGGCCGAAATATGCAAAGATTATCCTATTGCTACATACCAAGTAAGCGGTGAATTCGCAATGCTTCATGCTGGCGCTGCCCAGGGATCATACGATCTCAGGGCGATGGCATTTGAAGCCGCGCAAGGAAGCTTACGGGCGGGTGCGAATATACTGATTAGTTACTTTACGCCAGAGTTTTTGGAATGGTTGAGCTAAAAACAAAAACGACAACAATAACGCAGCACTCTGACTCCAAAGCGAGAGAGTTTTCAATCGCGGCTTGTGGACAAAGCGCTCGTCCGCCGTCAGCCAGCCACGAGTCAGAGGCAAAGTAAATAGCAGATTAGCGTAAATCTCAAAATATTACAACGAGTATACTTTAGGCAGGTAATGGCTGCTCATTCATTTCACTATGGGTCTCGGTTTCATTCTTCTTTCCCTCCTCTGTAGCGTTTGCCGGAGCCACTGGCATTTTGGGAGCATCAGGAAGCTCAGCAGAAAGACCTAATGTGTTGCTTCCAGTCAACTTAGCTCTTTCTTCCCGCTCTATCTTTTCCAACTCATCTTGTACCTCGCCTTCTTCTTCTATAGTTATCCTATCAGCCAACATATCACTAATTTCTTGCTGATAAGCAATCCCTTCGGCTGAGTCGTCCATAATGCGCTCAACTCGATCAATGGACATTTGCGCATTCAGCTCCTTGAGTACTCGGCTGCCTTGCTCGAGGCCGAATAGAACGTCCTTTTGGATCTGAGAGAACTCGATCGACGACGTCAGCTCTTCAAGGGTTGCTAATTGCTGATCTGTTTTGGCCAACAGCTGCTGCTGATATTTTTTACGGCGAAGCAATATCGTTGCTTTTGGTTTATCTCCCTGTTGAAGGCACTGGCGGGCCAACTGATGTTCACGTTGTACCACGGCGCTAATCCGCTTTTGGTATTGTTTAATTTTATCCCGCTGTAATTTTAGGTCCAAAATTGCCTTATCATGGGCCGAAACTTTAGGCTTTGACCAGAACATGGCTTTGTACGGGACTTGTTCAAGAGGTGTGTAGGGCTATGGCGATAAAGGGCTATATAGGCTCTTACTGAGATGTGCCTCAGTTCTAGGGTCTATGGTTATGTAGGTGGGGTCTCTTACGCAGAGTGCCGCTTACTATGCAACAAAAATATATCGACAATTCCGTGCATGAAATTTTGGTACAATACATTGAAGAACAAGAATGTAAAGTAAAAACTATTGGCATCGATAAGGCCATTGCTATTTCCCAAGATTTGGACATCAAACTTCGCCGTGCAAAAAAAGTCATGTTGACCGAAGCCGTAAATAAAAGTTTGGCAATACTGCGGCAAATAGAAAAGGAAAACAGTACAGAGGAGCCCAAGATTGATACCCCTCCCCTTATGACTGTTTCTGAAGAACAGCGCAACCAAGCAAATAAATCAACTGTATCGCTCTGGAACGTCCCACAAGCAGATATGAAACGACAGGAGGAGCCTCTTGAGAAGCCCAAGAAGAAGAAACGGAAGCTCGATAAAGAAAATCGTAAACCCCAAACGGCTGTAACCCTCGCCGATCTGGGTGGAATCGATAAAGTCATTACGCAAATCCTTGAGCTGCTGGCAATGCCCCTGAGCCACCCAGAAATTTACCAACAACTTGGATCCGATATTCCACGAGGTGTACTATTGCATGGACCTCCAGGTTGCGGTAAAACTATGCTCGCTAACGCAATCGCCAACGAGTTAGGCGTCGCATTCATTAACGTCAGTGCTCCCTCGGTAGTAAGTGGAATGTCGGGTGAATCAGAGAAGAAACTACGTGATATATTCGAAGAGGCTAAAGAGTTGGCACCTTGTCTCATATTCATAGACGAGATCGATGCGATCACACCGAAACGTGAATCAGTACAGCGCGAGATGGAACGGCGTATAGTTGCACAATTGTTGACGTGTATGGATGATGTGAGCCTCGAGAAAACCGGTGGCCGTCCAGTTATGATTATTGGTGCTACAAACCGCCCTGACAGTATCGATCCTGCATTGCGACGTGGTGGTCGTTTCGACAATGAGATCTGCATGACCGTTCCTGATCAGGACTCGCGTAAACGCATCCTTCAAACAATCTCAAATCGTCTTAGACTTGAAGGCGATTTTAATTTTGATGCCCTCGCGAAGATGACACCTGGGTTTGTCGGAGCTGATCTTAACGCACTCGTCGCTGCAGCTGGTGTCTGCGCAATTAAGCGCATATTTGGGGATATGGGAACACTTGAAGGAACGGCCTCTGACGACAAGCAAGATAAAAGGGAAGAAAATGCTGATGATGCAATGAGTGACGTAGAGCACCTGCCATTGTCGATAGTTCCTACCGACAGTGACAACCCCCATCCGACTGCCTCCCCTGGAAAAGATGGTCAAGTAGTTGTCGCTGCAGCAACGGCTAATGCTGCCCCGGCTAGCCTTATTGCTCAGTTCCTGAGTCGACACCCCGATCCGTTAACCCCTGAACAACTAGAGCCATTGGCTATCAAGTTCGAGGACTTTGAAAGGGCCATTCCTTCAATCCAACCCAGCTCGAAACGTGAAGGATTTGCTACTGTACCTGATGTTACTTGGGACAATGTAGGTGCCATGGGCCCCATTCGCGAAGAGCTTGAGTTTGCCATTGTTGAGCCCATAAAACGGCCCGAAATCTATGCATCAGCTGGTATTAATGCCCCCTCTGGCGTATTGCTATGGGGCCCTCCTGGTTGTGGTAAGACCTTACTCGCAAAGGCTGTTGCTAACGAATCTAGAGCAAATTTCATTTCAGTGCGTGGACCTGAGCTTCTCAACAAGTATGTGGGTGAATCAGAGAGAGCCGTGCGCCAGGTCTTTGTACGCGCGCGTGCCTCGACTCCGTGTGTCATTTTCTTTGATGAACTGGACGCCCTTGTACCGCGCCGTGACGACACAAATTCCGAGTCGAGTAGTCGTGTTGTCAATACGCTTTTGACGGAACTTGATGGAGTTGGAGATCGCCAGGGTGTTTTCGTAATTGCCGCTACCAACCGACCTGATATGATTGATAGTGCAATGTTGCGACCAGGCCGCCTGGACAAGCAGTTATTTGTCGAACTTCCTTCTGCTGATGAGAGGGTGGAGATTCTCCGTACTCTCAGCCGTACATCTCCTCTCGACACTACTGTCGACCTTGTTGCGATTGCCCATGACGAACGGTGCCGTAACTTTAGCGGTGCCGACCTGGCTGCCCTGGTGCGTGAAGCCACAGTGTACTCGCTCAAGTCTATCATAAAGAACGGCAGCAATGATACGGTTGTGGTGCGCCAAGATGATTTCGACCATGCCTTTGACAAAGTTCGGCCAAGTGTTAACGACACAGAACGACAAAAATACTATTTGATGAAAGAGACTCTAGCAACGTAGCAACTTGTAAATATTTAATTCTACTAATTCCTACCAATATTACGACGAAACTTTGTATATACACTGCCCACACCAGGTGGGTTTTTTGAAATGAGCCACGGTGCATCGCTTGCTTCCTGGTCCCACAGTAAATACAGTGGCACATCTAGACGCCCACGTACGAGTATTATCGGCCCAGTAATTTTCTCGGGATTCAATGGAGTTAAAAGGCGGACACCGTTTTCAATCGTCTTTTGCACCAGAGCGTACCCAATTGTGTGACTTGTCTGATGAAGGCTTGACGCGACATGTGGAGGCAAAAAGGGGATTGAGGTTGCTTGTGTTCGTTCTATAGGAACATTCGAATCAAGTTGGTTAATAGAGACTAATGTACCTTCAATGCAAAGACTGTAATCTGCCGGGTCGATACAGTCTGAATCAAGGACTGCAACTCCCGCAATTGCAGAGCCGTCCGCGTTGTTGGGATCAAACTGCAATTCGTATGGGGCCCACTGCGTAACATGTAGCGGTTCGGTTTTATTGAAATAGCATATGGCCTGTAAATTTCGTAGATCCGACGCACTAAATTTGCTTGCACCATTAGATTCTACAGGTTCACAAATATCCACTTTCAAATTGAGCCGTTCTAGTAGTGATTCTTGAAGGCTCTCATAGGACTCATCTTGGCCCATGTGAACTGCCTTGGAAGCATTAACCATGCAAATAATCTCGAGTACGAGCTCCAAGCCCAACCCCTTTGTCCATCCTGGCGTGTTTACTACGAGTGGGGCATCCCCAGGATATGCTTGCAGCAACTGGTTGCATATTGCCAGGTACCTACCGGGAGTATCAATAGGTGTCACGTATCCGAGAGTGTGTGATAAAATGACATTGTTTTCAAACCCGCACCTCAAGTACGGAGCACTAAAGTCTGGCCGGGTAATTTTAGCTAGTGACATTGTACCTGGCGGAGTAAACTCGCATTGGCCCGGATCAAGGTCTAATAGATAAACTGGAAGCTTTAGATTCGCAATATAGCGAGCAAGTGATGACTTGCCCGAGTTTTTGGGACCAACCAGAACAAGGCGATCATCCAATTGAAGAGATTGTGCAGTAGTAGTCCAGCTAGAAAATGGTATCCACAGCAATGTAGGGTCAGTTGCCGAACTGAGCTGCTGGAGTGGCTCAAATAGGCTTTTGAACGGCGGGGCTAATGCAGCGATGTGCGTGAGCCGCGGGCGAAAAACCTCAATAATGCAGGGAACATTTTCATAGTGGGATTTGAGATTATTTGGAACGAAATCACCTAAGGAGATAGAAAATTGCGGTTTTATCGAGAAATACGGCGCCGAGGGGCACGAAACAGGGATCTCATCCATGGAAGCGTTTAAAGTGACACCGCCAACATTTATTGTGCCCCTTAAAACCCGTAAAATAAAATGGCCCTTGAATACAAGTGGTTGACTGACAGGGTATAATTGCGAATTTTCAGAATTCGCCTGTTCAATCATACGACGATGAGTCAGCAAGCATCCAATCTTGTTTAACTGGCGACGCCCAACCAGTCACAGCGCTTCCTAATCAAAATGGCCGACGAAGATCTTCGCAGCAAGTTGCACACTTTCCAGAACGATTCGCGGTTCCCCAACCAGAACCAAACACACCGCTGCTTCCAGAACTACGTTGACTACTACCGTTGCGTCAACGCAAAGGGCGAGGAGTTTGCTCCTTGCAAGGAGTACTGGCGCACTTACCAGGCGTTGTGCCCTACTCCTTGGACCTCTAAATGGGATGAGCAGCGCGAGGCTGGTAACTTCCCCGCTTTGGACGTATAAATTAGTTTGTTTTTAGTTTTTTTTAGATGAAAAAAGCGCTAGTACTACATAAAATCGTCCTCCCAGTCATCAGCCCGAAACTGGTTGGAATTATGGGCGATTGCCTCTTCGTCGAATAAATCATTATATGCTTTATCCTTCTGTTGAGCGATTTTTTTATAGTTGCGACTCTGCTCAAGGTCGATTTTCTGTCTAGCTCGATGTTCTTCAGCATAGACTCGTCTCAGCTGTTTTTCATGCTCGAGTTTATCGTGTTCTAAATCGGGGAAAGACTCGGTTTTAGTCTTGTTGAGGCGATTGATTATGGCATTATCGCGACTGTATACCTTGAATCGTTTAACTTGTTTATCCTTCTTGAACCCAACTTGGCCAACTGCCATTGAACCATCTTTACGAAGGTTTTCCCAGGGAGTATAAATAACAACTACATTGTCCTTTTTATTTCCCTGAATCGAGTTGGCTTTTGTTAGTTGACAACAATCCTCTACGATATCCTCGGGGATCTCGTCCCATGCCATATTTTCGGGCAACCGCAGATATACATGTGCACTGCTCAATTTATCCACGTGAAACCAAACGTCGTTCTCCCAGCCGTACTTTATTAATGATTCATCTTTATTGTTAGCCAACAGTTTATACTTTGGATTATTATTTACTTACTTTCTTCTTTGTCTTTACCGACATAGATGGTACAATTTTGATTTCCAGTGTAAAAGTACATGTCAGCTGATACTATGGAGTGCGACTTTATAGTAGCTCACCTGGCTCCATTGCCAGTGACGATGTAGACAGGAACCTTTACATGTTAGTTCAAGACGTTAAATAAAACTTACCAACTATGTGTCTATTTATTCAATTGTATATTGGGATTAGTGCTTGCAGCACGGTGTAGTTGCGTCTTTGGAGCAGCAGCCCTTGGTGCATGTCTTGCAGTCGCATCCAGAGTTGCAGTTGCACTGATCGCAAGCGCAGCTTTCATTAGCGTTCACAGGGGTAGCAAAGGTGGAGGAGGCCATTTAGGATGCTTGGTTGGCGGATACGATGCTCGCTTTATAGTTGAGGTATCTGCATATACTATGCATTGCTTGCATTTATTTGAAGCGATTTGTGCGTTTACAAGTACTGATCGCTGAATGTTACCGGAGTAATCCCCACCAGCGGTTGAAGATTGGGAGCAAAAAAATGTCTGAGTGCAACGCATAAAAAGACTTTTTCTCCCATTTCGTTTCTGCCGACTAATTTGTGGTATGCATTTTGGGCCATGCTGAAAATCGTCATGTCAACAGTATGATTTAATTGCGGGCCCGCAACAATCGCCTTGCTGCATATCAGGGGATCATCTCTAAGGCGATCAACGCCCGATATTGACAGATATAGCCAGCAAAATAAAACGCAAGGTTACGCACATATCTCTTAAACATCTTACTGCAACAATTTGTTGTAAATCATCATATACATCATCTATATCGCTCAAAAGTCTAAGTTATTCCAATTTAGTCAAATCAACTTTCCATGTTTTGATCATACCGTCGGCTCCACCACTAACGAGTCCTTCTTTGTACCAATCAACGACATTGACGCTGTCTTTATGAGCATCGAGGAATTTGAGGTTACGAGCGGGACGAGGGACGCTGTAGACGTAAATGCTCGAATCAGCGCCACCAGTGGCGGCAAACTTGCCGCTTGAATGCCAAGCAATACTCTTGACGGTGGTATTATGAAACGCCCAGCGCGTGGTCACCACCGATTTGTCGGAAACTCTGTAGAGAATAATCTTTCCTGAATTGTCACCAGCTGCGAGTAAGGATCCATCGGGTGAGAATTTTAGAATCGAGACGTCGGCCCGCAAAGCATCGAATTTGTGTACTTGCTTAAGAGATATATCGTAGAGAACAACGTTTGTGCCAGATCCTACTGCGATCAAACCTTTGTTAAGATCCACTGCCTGAGAACGAGGAACCTCAATTGATTTATCATTGTACTGGAGACCTAATTCAGAAATAGCAGCAAAGTTTCCGTTGAAAACAGCTACATGAATGGGTTGTTGCTTCAATTCTAGCGTCTCTCCACCTAGCTTAATCAATTTGTTATCCCATCCAGCAGACCAGAGGCTCTTATCTTGATCGACTTCGATATTAACTACCGGAGCTGAGTGGGCTTCAATGGAGGAAGCATAGCCATCGCTCCACTTGAGCAGGCTTCCATCAATTGATGCCGAGTAAATGGAGTCACCTTCTACACCAAGCGCAGTAATTGATTTCTGGTGACCCTCGAGAACCTTGACTGGTTTCTCCGAGCCAATAGTCCAATAGTAAAAGGTGCCCGATAGTCCAAGAGAAACAATAAAGTCCTTTGTAGCAACAATACCAACCTGTTGGTTTGAAATATCTGATCCGAGTTGGAATACAGCCTTTTGTTCCCCCTCAATAGTGGTTACTCTGACGCTCTTATCGGTAGATGCAGTAGCGATGGTGTCGTCATCGATCCAGTCCACAGCAAGGATACCACCCTGGTGGCATGTTTCAATCCATTTAATGAACTCTCCACAGTCACCATCCCATAAACCGGCCTTTTTATCCATTCCTACTGTAACAAACTTGGAGCCACTGGGGTTAAACTTGACATCTGAGACGGAGTTAGTATGTCCAGGAAAAGATTTCTCAAATTTGAAGGGGACGCCATGGAAAAAGGCCACTTTACTATCATCATCAACTGTTACAGCTCTAATAGGCCGTTTAGGTCTGATGGCAACGGCATTGATCTGGGCGGCATGGCCGCTAATTTCGCCCACAGTATTGCCTGAATCGGCGGTTATTGCAGTACCAAACTTCTCTTTACCATCACCGACAACAATCAGACGCTTGGACTCAAAGTCCCAGGCAATATCATTAGGCACTTGGACACCACCGAATGGGCCCTTTGTAGTAAGTTCGCCCTCAGTACTCCAAACATAGACTTGACCGCTGGGATCCGCTGAAGCCACATAAAAGCCTGAAGGAGCAACTGCGACCGCACTGACGGGTTTGGTGTGCTCAGTGTAAACGATTGCACTAGTGGGGTCTTCAACGCTACGCAAGACGACCAATTTGCCTGAGGCATATGCAATCCGGTCATTGCGCTTGTCGTAGCTTAGTGGAGTGCGGCGTGCGCGGTGTGTGTTTGGCTGCGGTACCGACATTGGAGGAGTGTTGTGGCGGAGACGGCAGGGAGGCGTACACCCTTATTACTGGGCACTCATTACTCAGTGGTTGCTTGTTTGAGGTGGTGGTTGCCTTTAAGCCACGTGACTCAGCCGCCCGTGATGCTCTGTGGATCACGCGTCTTGGACCCCTTCTCGGGCTTTACTAAACAGGATCCCACTCACTTTAGACGCGGCCAGAACTCTTACACATGGAAGTACCGGAAGATTTCAAAGAATTGGATTTATACGCAGTGTTGCATATCGATAAAAGCGCAACTGCGAACGACATTAAAAAAGCCTATCGGCGCAGAGCTCTGCAAACTCATCCTGATAAGGGCACCACCGACGCGACTGAGTTCCATAAAGTCGCGTTTGCGTTTAGCGTTTTGAGTAATGAAAAACAAAGGAAAAGCTACGACAAGAACGGTCTCGTTACTGATATCAATGATGAGCTTGAGGCGGCATTTTCTCGCTTCTCGGATTTCGAAATTACTCCTGAAATGATCGCCAAAGATAGAAAACTCTATCGCGAAGAGGAGGAACGCCAAGACACTTTACGGTGGTACCAAGAATATAAAGGTGATTTTGACAAGGTATTTGCCAATGTCTTGCACACTGAGCATGGTGATGAGGACCGGATTAGAGGGTATATTGATGAAGCAACCAAATCGGGCGAAATAAATGTAACGGCAACCTATAAGAAAACAACGACAAAGAAAATGGACACCAAGCGTAAAAGAACTGCCCTGAGAGAAGCACGAGCGGCTGAAAGGGCCCGTGAAGAATTGGGAATTAGCACCAAAACTGACGCCGACCTGGCGGCATTAATCAAGAAACGACAATCATCAAATGATGACTTCCTGGATCAATTAGCGGCGAAATATACGTGACGTTAGACCAAGACAATAGTGTCAACGTCTCAAATAAAATCTATGTAGCTTATTTAATGAATAATGTATAAACGCGAGAATCTAGACCAGTAATTGCCATTAATTTATTCACCCTTTTCCAGAGATTTGATGGCAATGGGCAACTCCTTGGAGATTGCATCCAAGTGGCCGTACTTGGTGACAGAGACGCCCATGTGACCAACGCGGAAGTACTTTGTTTGAATAGGAGGCAAGATACCACCAGCAATAACAAAGTTCTTGTTGAGCATGTATTTGGTGAGGTCTGGCAGAGCAACGTTCTCAGGAAGGTACGCAGCCGTCAAGCCATGAGCAGCAACATCACGGTTCTTGGCAATGAGTTTAATCCCGACAGAATTAAGAGCATCCTTAAACTTATTTGAAGCCTCAGCGTGGGTCTTGAATCTGGCATAGAGAGCCTCTTCATTAGGAGCAATCTGCGAGAGACTCTCGTGCAAGCTATAGATATTTTGAATCGCGGGAGTACTAAAGTAAGCAGGCTTACCGGATTCGTAGGCCTGCATAACTGGCAACCAGCGACGGAGATCAATAAAGTAACCGACAGGAGCAGAGTCTTTGAGGCTAGCAAGAGCACGTCCTGAAGCAACAGAGATACTAAGACCTGCCGGGGCACCAATGGCTTTTTGAGGAGCAGTCAAGACATAGTCAATTCCCCAGTCATCAAACCGGAACTCCTCTACACCGATGGAGCAAACACCATCAACGAAAATGAGCGTCTCGGGAGAAACTTTCTTGACCAGAGCAGCCAATTCCTTGACAGGTTGTAAAACAGCAGTGGAGGTATCTACCTGAGTGATGGTGATGGCCTTGTACTTGGTCTCCTTCAGTGCTTGTTCAACAAGAGCTGGGTCAGAGACCCCGCCTACTTCAGCCTTTTGTACCGTAACATTAGCACCATACACTTCGATAGCCTTTGCCCATGAATCAGAGAAGAAGCCAGTGCTAAGCACAAGCACGTTATCGCCCTTTTGTACAAAGTTTGCAGCACTCAATTCCCATCCAAGCATACCACCACCGGCAATTACGAATGGTTGAGCCTCGGGACTAGAGGCAAAGAAGAGCTGGCGTAATTGCTTGAGTGTAGCACTAAAAGTGTCGACAAAGGGCTGGGCAGTGTGAGCAACGCTTGGGTGCGACATTGCATCGAGGACTTGGTCATCGAACTCGATGGGACCTGGAATCATTGTTAGAAGGTGCTTTGGCTGTTTGCTCTGTTGAGTCATAGGAGGTATAGTGGAGAGTTTACGAAGCGAATTAGCCCAGTTTGGTCCCCGGGTGCGTAATTGACCACGTGATGTCGTAGCTGCGGGGATGACGCGGGCTGTGACCAGGGGCTGGAATATCGTACAAGGACGACAAGATAGCGTTAACATTTGTTAAATAGTATTAGGAGTGCAGAGGTCGAAAACTTTTTCAGTGTTTGTAGTTTTCACTGGGTTGGGCTCTATGGTAACGAGATAGGAGATTGCCGATAAGCTTACAGAGCGAGGAGCTTGAGTCACTTGAAAACTGGGGGAGATGTAGCGTCTGCATGCGTTCGACATTAGAGTGGATGCGCTTGTTTCTCGCACTAGCCTGAGCTGCAAAGGAATAAATTCCAAGTACCAAAGTCGTTGCATTATATACAAATATACATAATATTAAAAGTCGGCCCTTGCGTAAGTGTCTCAGAATGCCATTTGCAGCTCTGCTTCTAATCTTGAGGAGGTCTAAAGTCTATATATCTGCTTAGGTTCATTTTTTGCTGCTTGGGACCGTTCTTTATGATAGGGGGATGATGATCCACTCACTGGACAGACGCACGCACCCTCAACGTACCACTAGCGCAGAATACTCTCCATTTATAGCATTGACATCAACAACAAAGCCCGGGATGTCTATCAACCGAGGTCTGACGTTCCATGGCAACCAATCGGGCTGAGGTTGAGAGCACTCCGAAACCAGGTCCATTCTCGAGAGGACTTTCAACAGGTCAGGCCCAGTGCCTTCTTCATTCAATATACTGGGGTCAGCTGCGACAACATCAAAGGTAGGGTGATCTCCAAACCCAAGCGACCTGCCATCACCCATAGAGAAGACCCTTCCATACTTGTCCAGAGCAACCAATGACCAGTTGCCAGCCTGAACCTTGACGATATCCTCAAGACCCTCGAGCCGCACACAAGTATCGGAAAATCCATCTCGTAGATAAACGTGACCATCCACACCAAGAGCAACCCAGCCGTTCTCGAGTTGACGATCGTGGGGCGACGTTACACCGCTTCTCAAAAGCCAACCACCGTCCTTACGGTGTCCAGTCATGGAGAATTCGCCGTATCTACTAATACTAGTGATATGGCAAGGATACTCAAGAGGCGTCCAGGTACTCTCGGCCGCATCAACATCTTCCAATCCATCCACCTCAATGTGCACGGCATAGACCTTGCCAGACTTTGCCAGAAAAGCAAACGTATCAACCTCATCATGGGGAGGAAGAGAACAAAAGCGGTACATTTCCTCGGGAAAAGCAGAAGCGGGGATCGAAAGCCATCTGTCGTCACAATAATTGCTTCTATAGAGGCCACTGTCAAGGAGGACCAGCGTTTCATCAGTTTCAATTGGAGTAATAATTTCAGCCCAGATAATCTGACCCTCTAGTGGTGTCTCAGGATCTTCCTGGTAATCACCATCCCAGTATTCATCTCGCCAACCATCCTCTCCTACGTGGAGCACGGTGCCATTGCTGCACCAAAAGTGATCTTCATCGTGCTGGATGGGTACATTCTTGGGCCAGTGCACGGGATGCTGTGAAGCCTCAGTGCGCCAAGGCCTGTGGATATAATTATGACAGGCAAATGTACCATCTCCCATGACCACAACCTGGTCAGAAACAAACTGCCGTATGGGCGGGGTAAGCGGACTCATATCAACATGGTGCGGGCGAGATATATCAGCTAGCCTTATCAATCCTCCCTCACCGTATTCAGTGAGACACGCGACGATTCCCCATAGCATTGGCTTCGCGTAAACCCTGTGGTGAATCCGGTCAAACCCAGTGCGCGAGTCTTTTGCCACGTCTTCGGGAAATAGCTTGCCATACTCCAAATCCCAGTCTTTATAGTGCTCAATAGCAGGACGCAATGCAGGGACAGCAATATGAAGCTTGCAGAGGGAGGGAAGATCCAACAAAGGTAGAATGTTTGTATACAACACTTCAATGCTAAGCTGGTGAAACATGTAATGTTTTTTTGAAGAGAATCAAATAAAGCTGCTTATGTGGCGTATCGAATAAAAGACTGAGGGATGTAGCTAGGCATGCGTAATATGAAACATGTACTGGTCAGACAGTTGGAGCTAAGAGTGAAATAACAGATTAATAGTCATACCATATTGGGGAATTCCACCCAAGCGTCGCTTAACCCCACGTTTTACAACACCCCCAGTAGTGCCCCTCCAATCAGGGCCTTGAGTCATAAATAATTTTTTCTCCACTCATTACTTTGCAACAATTTCACACCAAGCAAAAAAACTAAAAATGTCTCACTACGCTTTGACCGAGTCTCACAAGGCCCTTATGGACGAACATCTCCCTGAGGTCGACCCTGAGGTCCAATCCATCATCAAGGATGAAGTTCAGCGCCAGCGCGAGTCAATCGTTTTGATCGCTTCTGAAAACTTTTGCTCCAGAGCTGTCATCGAGGCTGTCGGTACTCCCATGTGCAACAAGTACTCCGAGGGCTACCCCGGTGCTCGTTACTATGGTGGTAACCAGCACATTGACCGTATGGAAATTTTGTGCCAGAACCGTGCACTTGAGGCCTTTAACGTCACCGCCGATAAATGGGGTGTCAATGTTCAAACTTTGAGTGGTTCTCCTGCTAACCTCCAGGTTTACCAGGCTATTATGCCCCCTCATGGCCGCCTTATGGGTCTCGACTTGCCCCATGGTGGTCACTTGTCCCATGGTTACCAGACCGACAGCCGCAAGATCTCGGCTGTCAGCACTTACTTTGAGTCCATGCCTTACCGTGTCGACCACGAGACTGGTTTGATCGACTACGACATGCTCGAGAAGACTGCAGAGCTCTTCCGCCCCCGTGTTCTTGTCGCTGGTACCTCTGCCTACTGCCGTCTCATTGACTACGAGAGATTCCGCAAGATCGCTGACAAGGTCGGTGCCTACTTGATGGTCGATATGGCTCATATCTCTGGTCTTGTTGCCTCGGGTGTCATTCCTTCTCCCTTTGAGTGGGCCGACATTGTCACCACCACTACCCACAAGTCTTTGCGTGGTCCCCGTGGTGCCATGATCTTCTTCCGTCGTGGTGTCCGCTCCGTTGGCAAGAACGGTAAGGAAATCCTTTACGACCTTGAGGATAAGATCAACTTCTCTGTTTTCCCCGGTCACCAGGGTGGTCCTCACAACCAGACCATCACTGCTTTGGCTGTTGCTCTCAAGCAGGTTAACACTCCTGAGTTCCGCCAATACCAGGAGTTGGTCATCAAGAACGCCAAGGCCCTTGAAACTGAATTTAAGAAGCTCGGTTATAAGCTTGTTTCCAACGGTACTGACTCTCACATGGTACTCTTGAGCCTCAAGAACGAGAAGGGCGTTGATGGTGCCCGTATCGAGCACGTTTGCGAGCTTATCAACATTGCCGTTAACAAGAACTCTGTTCCTGGCGATAAGAGCGCTCTTGTTCCCGGTGGTATCCGTATCGGTGCTCCTGCTATGAGCTCTCGTGGTTTGGGCGAGGAAGACTTTGCCAAGATTGCCCAGTACATTGACAAGACTGTCAACTACTCTCTTGCTTTGCAAAAGTCTCTTCCCACTGAGGCCAACAAGCTTAAAGACTTCAAGGCTGCTGCCACTGCTGATGCTGATGGCCAGCTCAAGGCTCTCAAAACTGAGATTGCCGCTTGGGCCTCCAGCTTCCCCTTGCCCTACTAAATTAATTCACTAGTAGTATGAGCAAGTCTATTTTTAGTTCAACCTGCAAATTATATACGAAATTCACCTTGCCGTCTGTAGTAAACAATATTTATTCAACTAAGCTCAGGTTTAGTGCAGTGCTTTATGCACGCGCCACACTGGTCTTCAGCCACGCATCCATAAGCAAGTCTTGCCATACAAACTAAGTCAATGCTCATCCTGGCCATCAGCGACGCTCATATCCCCGATAGAGCAACTAGCCTGCACCCAAAATTTCAAAACTTATTGGTTCCAGGAAAGATCCAGCAAGTGATTACTTTGGGGAATGTTTCTGACGCTAATACTCTACAACATTTAAAGACAATTTCTTCGGAAGTGCACGCCGTCAAGGGCGAGTTCGACCTCAGTCCTTTACCGCTAACAAAAGTCATTGCTCATGGCCAATTGCGAATTGGGCTTGTTTCTGGATTTAGCGTCATCCCCAATGACGACCCCGATTCGTTATTGATTATGGCTAGACAACTTGATGTCGATGTGCTGTTATGGGGAGGATCGCACTTATTGGAAACTTATGAGCTGGAAAACAAATTTTTTGTAAACCCTGGTTCTTGTACTGGTTCTCCAGCTGCTATTGAGGATGGCCCAGTCACCCCAAGCTTTGTGTTGTTGGATGTACAGGGTAAGACATGTGTGTTGTATATTTACAGTATCATCGATGATGAGATCAAGGTTGAAAAAGTATCGTTCAAAAAGGAATAACTTTTTCTCCTTTTTTCGCTTTTCTTTTTTCTTTTTCCTTTATATCCAAAAAATTGCCTGGACAACCCTGGATGAGAGAGCACGTGACCCGTACTATAAACTCTTGAAAAATTTCCACATTCTCATCGTCACACAAACAAATCGTAAGTATAATGATGACAAGAGTGCATTTGGCTCGAGACTTTCTGTCGGTGTGGAAAAACCCAAGCTACCTTATTTTTATTGTCTGACAGTACTAACTATGAAGATATAGATTCGGCCATTTCTAATAATTCGCTGATCCGACCACCATGTGAGTCGGTCGCCGAGGGCTCACCTCCGTGTTCATATAAAATATATTTCTCTAACGTCTGTACTCCTCTGTAGCGATTAGACTCTTCCTGCCGTTCTATTTCAACCGCGACGTGGTCCTTGAGATCGATTTGTTTTCCCTGTAGAGGGCGACCACGAAAAGTGATGTGCCAGTCATTATCACCCAGCCGTCTGGCACCCAATTTATTTTCGGTTTGCCCTGAGAACCCAATCTCAAATGGAAGAACGTGGCATTCCCCTGAAGAAACTTCAGGGACTTTGAATGAGTACTTTTCCATGTGATGGATATGTGCTTAGTACTATGTGTAGGAGAAAATGTAGGCAATTCGTGGTTACTTTACATAGGATCTGGGAAGCGTACCTTTTAGCAAGATTTATAGCGAGCATACGTGCATAAAAAAGCACGAACAGAGAGGTATCTTGTGTAATGATAGCTGAGAACTTATTACCCTCAAGATTCCCAGACGGGCAAATCATCACGCGTAGTAGTATTGGATATATGGTAGGGTCACCATTAATAGCTAGGGACGATGTTTATGTTTGTGTGCTCATCGTCCTAGACCTAGGTATGAGTTGCCTCTCCCCTGGCCATGCCTTTTGCAGGAGCAGATACGCATGCTATTTTACTGGCGTATAGACAACGCTATATAATTTCAATACGTATACACACTTGTAGCCGTCGAAATGAAAATTTCCTCATTTAAAAATAGCCCCTTGATCCATTTTTATCATACAACGAGTACAACAATCCTCGCGGCTTCGAATTCGCATTCTCGCAGTCAATAATAGGATTTTACTATTTACTAATTAGAGCCCTAGACACAAACTATAGATCAATTTGCTGTGCAAAAGCCAGGATTCACCCGAATCCATGCCACTGCACTTGCCATTTTTCAGGGTCAAGCGTCCTCCCCTAATCGCCATGCTCTCGGCGAAAAAGGTTCTTGGGATCATCAAGTTGGCTTATCGCCTTCAAGGTCTTACTGCCAACAAACTCGGTTTCATTGCCTGCCTCAGTAACTTAATCTGAGGTCTTAGTGCCGCTCATAGGACTCATTACCTTATAGGATTTATTGCCTTTAAAGGACTTATTGACATCCTGGTCTCATAGCCTTATATACTCCAAAACGCCATGGGATTCACATGGACTCACAATCTTGCATTACCCGTTTCTACGCTGGACTTATGGCCACAATGTGTCTTATTGCCATTTAGAAATTTCAGTGGTTACATGAATAGGACTTATTGCTCTCCGGCCCTATTGCCTTTCCCTGTACAATACAAGCTGGTGTGTGTGGTAGTTCACAGATAAAGCTGCTACATCTACCACTGAGCATCAACGCAGTCCTATAAAAGGTTCTGCTAGTCTCACGCGCCATAATCGCAGAAAAACGCACATAAAACTGATAGTACGTCATAGCGCTCCAAGCGCTAGTACTCTTTCTTCACTCAAGGTACAACCAGCATCATTGCAGCTGAAAAAACAGCCGCTAGGTATACATCAGCCTAAAATGGCTGGAGCAGGGATCATCGCAAGGCGTGATACGCCGCTAAACTCTTCGACTAGAGTCAAAACTCACGAATATAATTGGCATCAACTGAGCATAATCACCTTCCAGCGTGCCCTTCAGGTGGTATTGCATTTGCCTCTGGTTATACTGTCCACCGGACTAACCGTCACAAGCACGCGTAAATTTGGCGTCTTCAAGCCTCTACGGCTACGCTGTATACCACCCTCTGCTCTGCAAGGATCACCAAGTAGCTACTACTGGCAAATGCCGTAGTAAACCACTCTCCGCTTGCTCATTATGGCCTACAGCAAGATTCATGCAAAAGGATAATCTAGTGCACAGCCAGTGGATAATAGCGAGGGGCGGGTGCCCTTTTATAGCTTTCCACGCTCCGGAGCAGGTCCGAAATGGAATTCCCCAGGAGAGGATGGAATATTCCAGACGACAAATAAAAGTTTCTAGAGAAGGAAATCGAAAGTGGAATTTTTTGGAATTAAATAATAGCCATATTGGTACTTTTGGTGAGCTGAAGGGGCGAGGCGCATGCAACTTATGCATATTATTTGCATATTGGTGCATCTAATTAACGAAATTTTTATGTCGCGGCGGGTTCTTGGTACTGGAGTGCGATAACCTCAGCATGCCAGCAAAAATATATGGGATCCATTCTAATATTATTGCGTGGTCATTTTACTTTTTTTCTATTATGCCCGACGACAAATTTTACTGCGATGCAGGCGAGATCGATACGCGGGTGCCGAAGCTGTGCAGACACACAAATACGTTTACAAAAAAAAAAAAAAATTCTCTTCACTAACGTTGAAGTAATTGAACGTGAGATATTGCTATAGTATGGCATTTCCTTCTTTTTCTCCAGCCCACCCAAGATGCGGGTCGCGTCTTGGACAAAGTTACGAGGGCTTGCATATACGCATGTTTTTAATATTATATGCCTCAAATTAACTATGCCTTCCAAGACTATATGCTATCTAGAATCAAATAACCCTGTTACTTGACTTGGTCGAGTCCTGCTCTTGTAAAAACTTTGGTACTCCGTAGTGATGCTTCCTTCGCGCCCCAATACTGGGGCGCTTGATAACCAAAATTGGCTGTGATATACCTCCATCGGCCAGCTCAGGACGACAAAGTCCAAGAGTGCCGTGGCGATCCCAGATATGGCGGCTTCGCACGTATGGGTCTAACCTCCAGAAATTATCCTTGATGCGAGAAAGAAGGTATTCACGAGAGTGCTGGTTAGGCTCGCCGCAAAACCACGAAATTGTTTGACGTTCAAATGCAAGAAGATACTCGTTACGCTCGTTGAGGAGTGCGGTGCGGCGCCCTTCATCTCGCAAGGGCTTGTCGTCGTCAGGTGTTGGCTCGGTCCATGCGGGATCATACGTCGAAGTGCCACCCAAATGTGCTGGTAACTGATCCGGAGGGACTACTTCGAGCAAGTCGGCAAGTTCATTGACAAAATGTACGGTTGAAGTTGTGGCCGGATCGAGCCACGACTGTACGATGTTGAAGCCCACTTTAAAAAGTTTAGACGCCCGATAGAGAATAAAGCGACTTGCCACCAACGGGTAACACTTTTGTACGCACTGGACCGCAAAGCCAAGCTTGTTATAATCCCAGTTTGTAGGGGTCATATGTTGGCAATCCCATACAAAGGTCGCGCCCTCAATATCGTCAGGCAGGGATAATATTGTATTTTCCAATATATTGATGACGAGGCGGTTTGCTGCTTCCTTTGACTGTGCTTTGGGGTCATGGAATTGGGGCAACGAAAGCACAACCGGTGCCCCTACAAAATCACAGCCAATAAGCATGTGGGCTCGTTTTTTGATTTGATTTAGGTAGGGCTCATCCAGCTCTGAATTCATGTAGTATATTTCCCCTCTTTTTAATTCGCGCTCAGCATTACATTTTGTCATTTGAAACACCAGGCCCTCTGCAAGCATCTTTGCTGCTTTGGCTGAATCGCCATAGAGATGAATGTAACGCAATACAAATTTGTCACTATTGGAACGTGTGCTCCATCGCCATTTATTTACTGCATCGGCGATTTTGACCTTGTTGATTCCCTTTTTGAATGCATGAATGACATCGCTCAAGTAACTTGGGAATCGATGCTTAAATTTAGCCTTTGCAATCCCGATTGTGACCTCATTTTCGCGGCCGAAGGCCTTCCTGATTCGCTCTCGCGTGTCTGAATTCCATAAGTGATTCAGCCGTGTGAGATGAGCGTCGCCAATTAGACCAAGACCAGCATATATTCCAATATAAACGACCTTTAGTTGCGCTTCTTCGATAAAAGACACGTCGAGTGCCATTTAACGTAAAGTAACTATCTGGGATGATTATATATATGGCCACGAGTGTAACGGTGGTCATCCTGGGCCCATGCCTCGCTTATGCACTGCTGCAAGCAAAGGCTCGCATGGTCCTAGTTGGCTCCGTTAGTTTAGGGTGGGGGTCGATATGTAGGGCCTCCTCAAGTCAGTTTATTTTATTCCCACTTTGTTGTACTATCACGACTGTCTATCTATTACCTCAAACTATTTGGTATTATCTCCCTTTTGTATGCATATGCACTCAAACAAAGGTTGGCTAATCGCAACAAGCGTCACGGTGCATGACGCAGGGCCACTTGATCAATGCTAATTTTAAATCGGGAAAACTGTAGACTATGCTCCACTTTTTACTTTGTCGCCATTGAAGTCCCAATCATTACTATTATTCCTATTATCTTGGGCCCACACACCGTACTTTGTCGTAGTTTGGGCCTCTCACAAACGTGCATATCAAGACTTTTTAATGGTGCATACCACTAGTGCACTACCTCGCTCCGCGACATTTTGGCACCTTTTAGCAATTTCTATCAACTTATACTGCTTTTGATCACGGGAAAAATAGTTGTACATGTTTTGACAGTTGTTCCATAATCCCTTTCCAGTTTTTCCCGCGTTCACCAAAGTGTTGGTAACTCGTGTCAGGTGTTTCAGGTTTCTTGAGACGCGGGGATTTTCTTTTTATGCGGTTATCCTATGTGAAACCGAGCCGCTATGTTACTATTTTTCATTCGAATGCCATGGAGTGCACTACGCCAGTACGCGGAACTGTGATTGTGTTTCAAACTCGCGACATGCAAAGGTGCAGCTATAGTTTCAAAAATATTGGTGTCTTATTACGTCTTTGACGGGCCCTTACTTGGATTTCATCGTAAAGGCTACTATACTTTAGATCTAGATAGTGATAAGCGATAACGAGGATCCTACTTGGATTCTATACTATGAGCTTTGACCGAAATTATCTCATGGGCTATTTTAATTTCAGACTCTGTTTCATCTAGCAAATTCTTTGCCACCCTTTACCATAGTACCAGTGAGGTAGTGCAGCAAAGTGTATGTAGAGCACGAGGAGGGAAATAAATTCGTTGAAAGTTGAAGTTGGCTTGTGCATCCTAAGTAGTGATCTCCTAGCAGCATATAAAAACAAGGTAATGAAAATATATTTTCAACATAAAGGCGTGGAATAGATGGAACAGAATCGAGGCTGGAAAATAAGTCTGAAATTGGTCCCAATAAAAGTTAAGCTAAACGAGTCTACATTTTCAGTAGGATCGTTCCACTATTGCATTGGACTATAACTCGTAATTATAACTCGTATTAATTAATCTAGTATTAATCTCTTCGAGTCTTTTGTTGTGGCCTATATTCTCTTAACGACTGATTGTCGTTAAATAAATAGCATGATTGTATACTATAATATCCCCTTGTATTATATCTCAGATTAAAACTAGTAGCCTCTCTCATATCTGGTCACTACTGGAGCCAACGGAGACCTGTAGGATCGAGACCCCGTCAAACGAATATAGAAGAAAAGTAAAGCTGCCATTGTAACATACCCTCTGATTGCAGCACCTATATTGCATGCGTGCGTCCGGAATATTGACAAGTATTTGGCGAGCCACGCTGGCAACCTCTGGGGCCGCAAGTACTCCACATCTGCTGTTTGCACATACTATACGAAGCCATTCTGGCTGCCCACGCATTCACATGAAGTTGATCTTGGACACAGGAGCATAAAACAACACTTTTCAGCTGCGCTCCTCTGTTGCTCAGTAGTGATTATGCGGGAATCTATGCCGGTACGTTGCTCCTTAGCGAGATCAAGTACAAACTCCAAGTGATTCCCGTCTATGAATGCATTGACGAATGTAAGTGCACACTGAATAGTAGATAGCTTCATTTAGTGACCTCATAGGGGTTTATAACCCCCTCTTATATTCCAAACATAGGACTAAATATATTCTTAGCTGAATATGCTGCTTGTGAAACAGCCTTGATTGTGAACTCTAATGATAACTGGGGAGCTTCGAGAAACACTGACAATTTCCGTGTTGCCAAAGAGAAAGCGAACAAGTAAGATACAATTATCCGTGGAAATGAATAAACTCATGCCTAAACGATATGATACCAAAAATTTGAGCGCATATAAGCCCACCTATCGGCCTTCCAGTGCTTCTGAACGTCAGACACCGTTGCATGTAATAAAACAAGTTTCGGACAGCTAGTAGTGCCATGTTACGCACTATTTACTATAGGCTGATTCCTTTCCAATTTTCTATCGCTAATGCCTGTTGTGTCCTAAAGACGGAATAAAAGCTAGGGAAGTTCTGTTAGTTACCTGACAAGGTACGGCTATGGATGCCAAAGTAAAGTATTTAGCGCTCCATAGTTGCTGACGGAGGGGTATAAGGCAGTAGAAATAAATTATCAGCCTTTGACTAGATCTGACGGTGGTCAGTCGAGCCAATGCTTCGGTATCAAATGTACGCATATATCTTGAATGCCAGCAGCGTTTCGGTAGGCCATCCACAGTATCAGGGTGCTTCCTGCTCTATTTATGGGAACGGTTTCGTTGAGTTCATTTTCCTAAATAATTGGGATGAAATTACCAATAATTAAGCTTGGGATATTGTACTTGTCTCGGATAATCGTAAAGCTAAAACAGCACTGATGTCGCTTACGGCCCTGTAAAGTACGCAGTGTACACGAAGATATAACCGCTTTTTGAGTAGAATTGAAGGCAAGAGAGCCATATTTCTCCCAGTAGTTGACGGTCGAATCTTCAGACATTACTTGATAGATGGCGAGTTTCCCGTTCCTAAGATCCTCGACAGAACATTGAATTAGCTCTGCAAATTCTTTGTTGCCTCTAAAGATATCACCAGTTCGCCGCCACAGGCACGCAGGTATCGCCACCGACGAAAAAATTCGGTCATAGTCGAGCAACATTCGCTCAAAGTTTTCCTCGACCATAATCAAGTCAAGATCGCTGAGACTTTTGGCGACCATACGAAATGATGGCCTGATTTTCGCCAGCGAAGCAAGCACTCGCTGCTTGGGCTGGTCTGCCATGTACATATCCATGTACTCCCTCAGTCGATCGTAGCCTGCGACGTAATTAAAAGGTCTCAAAAGACCGGCTGAAACTTTCGCATCGATGACTTGTCTAATACGGTCCTCTGGAGAGTTATTACTAGGGTCTGCAGCCGTCAACATGAACTTTTCAGTGGCACTCATTTCAGTGCTTGTTACAGGCGGAGCCATACCGCTCAGGGGGTCTTTAAAGTCACCAAACGCAAATAATTCGTTACTTTCCATAAGATTTAGAAATTCATTAATTGAATTAAACTCTGATCCCACTTCTTCGTCAAGAATAAGTGCCTGGTCAGTCGCCTCGTCGAACTTGCGGGGCTCGTCGTGGCACAAGTGTGAAATATTCCGCCTCACGCAACGTCCACACGGTCGATTATTATCGCAAGTCATGTGTGAGCGCCTACAATATATACATGCGTGCTCGGCTTTCCGTTTTCTATGCATGACGTAATAAGCGGGGAAATGAAGATGTTCCTTTCAGTTTGTCAGGAAACTAATTGTGAAGGAGGGAAAAAAATCTGGGGTACATGATAGTTATGCAAGCCGGTGTACGATAAAAGGGTAAGGGTAAACTTAACATCGTATCCTGCGAACACCCGCACTGCGAGATTACCCCGCGCTACTAACTGTGGGGTAAGGGCGGGAGTACATAAACCTCAGAAGTTACCGGCTGCAACGAATATATTATATTCTGTCTGATCTCAACGTTTGCCATGTACACTTCTCCTAAGCAAATCAAGTATATCCCCGACAATAATGCCATTTCACACTTCAATGCAAGTCCATATTATGACCCTGATCGTATTTGTCTTATTGACCCCCTCACGAACCAGAAATTGACTTATCGACAGGTGCGAGAAGCGACACTACGCTTTGCAACGGTCTTACACCATCGGTTCTCTATTCGTCGCAACGATGTTGTTTTACTCTCGACTGTTAACTCAATTTACCTGCAAATCATCCATCATGCGATTCTTACTCTTGGTGCTATTGTTTCCCCGGCAAATGTACAATACACAACCAAAGAATTGGGTTATCAGATAGAGTCTGTTCGCCCCAAGTTGCTAATTGCCTCAGACATTAACAGTGTCAAGGGGGCCCTTGGTGTGGCGTCGCACAAAGCACAAACCATTTCTCTTCGCGAGGTTACAGGGCTCATTTCTCAAGTGGCGAAACACTCAGGAGTTGCAATGGCCGCCATTGAACCTGTGGATGGCCGGACTCAACCGGCATATTATGTACTTAGCAGCGGTACATCTGGCTTGCCTAAAACGGTCGTCCTGACGCACACAAATATTGCCGTGAATATGCTACAATGGGTCCAACAGGGCTCCGCTATTGATATTCCTTATGCCACTTGTTGTTGTGCCCTTCCAATGAGCCACGCACTCGCTCTTACTGTTTATATCTGGGTTAGCCCTTTTGTTGGTTCTACAATGGTTGTATTTCCTAAATTTGATCTTGAGCCTTTACTCAAGGCCATTTGTGATTATAAAATACAGACCATGGCAGTGGTACCTCCAGTAGTGCTTGCGTTCTCCAAGAGCCCATTGGTTGACAAGTATCCTGTGATGGATTCGTTGCGGTACTTGGCTAGTGCAGCTGCACCCTTACCGGAATCGTTGATTAGTGCTACTGAGGCGAGGCTGAGAGGTCTCAAGATTGAGCAGCTTTATGGCCAGTCAGAAACCTCGCCCATATCTATCGGGTGCATGGATACTGCTACGGGTGGCCCACTTGGCTCAGTCTATAAAAGTGCAGGAATTGGTTGGGCAGTTGCCAGTACTCAGGTCAGACTCGTTGATCCTACCACGGAGAAAGACTCAACTACAAACCGTGGTGAAGTATGGATCAAAGGACCGCAGGTGATGCTAGGTTATCTCAACAATCCGGAGGCAAACGCTTCCACATTTTGCGATGGATGGCTTCGCACTGGTGATATTGCTGTTGTTGATGAGACAGGCCAATTTACGATTGTAGACCGCATCAAGGAACTGATCAAGTCCAAAGGCCACCAGGTTGCCCCTGCTGAGTTAGAGGGAATGCTCCTCGATCATCCTGATATCCTTGACTGCGCAGTAATCGGTGTACCAGATGATGATGGAGTCACAGAGCAACCACGTGCCTACTGTGTCCTTAAAGAGGGGGTCGACCCATTACGCGTTATACAAGAGTTCAATTCCAAGGTCGCTGTGCATAAGCAGCTATGGGGTGGTCTCGTAGTTGTTAAGACCGTGCCCAAGTCCCCGTCGGGAAAGATCCTTCGTCGTTTGTTGCGCGACACCGCAAAATTGCACGATGCGATTGGCAGACACCTAGCGGGTAAATCTGCTATAGTGCGTGAAGCTGCCAAGCTGTAGAATAACTAGAAATGGTAACTTGTGCGCAAGTAGAAATACTATATTAAATTTATTTAAAGGTTGCATGTTCCAGATATTTCCGCGGCCCCTGTTCTTGTCGCTTGTGCAAAGGCGTTATCACTATAAAATATTGTGTGAAACATTCCTATCCCTTTCAGCAGGAGTGTATAGTAAGATGGTCAAAAGGTAGTGGATTTGCCCTTATGAAGGTCATAGTAGACTCTCCCGTACAGCTGTGTATAGCCTCATTACTACGAGACAAGAAGCCCAATGTCGTTCACACTGAATCAATTTGCAAACGTATCTACCTCTTTGGGATTCAGCAAGAGACTACACGAAGCGAGACATGTTTTGAGGAGCTTCAACCACCACATCTTCGATCCTTATTATGGTCACGAAAATCGCTAGATACAAAGAAAGCATAGGTGAAATTCACTCGTCAATTTCTATATTATCCATAGAAGTTGAAATAGACTAGATAGATAAGGTAAAAAACCGTCTGCAACAGCGCAGCGGTCTCATGCGTGAGGACCTGATATGGCGATGTTCTGCAACTATTACTTGGGACATATATAAACCTGCCGTATATTTCCAATAATTAACGGTGCTTTAAATATACTGGAGCTTTAAAACTATGTGATTCAGGGAGGCAGGCCCTTACCCTTAATACCAACATACATCCACAGCTATTCCAACTAGTCACAACGACTGAAAATCCATGTAAATATTATTCACTGAAGCGATTAGCAGTTTTGACGACGCACCTTGAAGTTTTGTGTCTGCTTGCCCAAAGTGCTCAATTTTTTTTTTTTTTTTGAAATAATTTATTCTAGAGACATATAGGTCTCCGGCGCAGCGTAAGGCTGGCCGTTCTATTAGCACTACATAAGTCATAGACCATGTGGGTCCAAAGGATTATCC